>RCFN01008543.1:6263-16849 GCA_003693605.1 Meloidogyne floridensis | reverse complement strand
TTAATCACTATCACTGTGTAGTTTTGGGTTTGCGACGTTCTGGCCGTGCGCCGTTTTGGCCTTGCGCCGTTTCGGCCTGCGTCGTTTCGGTCGCGTCGTTTCGGTCGCGCCGTTTTGGCCCGCGCCGTAATGGGCTGTACCCGTTTCGGATTTTATGAAATATTTTAATTTGGAATTTTTCCATGGTCTGTTATACATAAACCTGATAAGGCCAGATACTCGTATATATCTATTTGTAATCCTGCCATTCATATTAATAAGTAAATATATGTATCTTTGATTTTTAGAAAATAAATGTCTTTGGTTGGTATTGACTTCAAAGCTCCACTTCGGGAGGTAAAAAGAGTGCAGTTTGGTATTCTAAGTCCAGATGAGATTGTAAGTCTACTTTTTGATATACTTTCTGATTCCAAATACGTTTTAAGAAGCGTATGTCTGTGTGCCAAATAGAATTTCCAGAAGTTAAGGAAAATGGAAAACCAAAATTTGAAGGGCTTAATGATCCTAGACAAGGCGTTATTGAAAAGAGGGGAGTTTGTATTACATGTGCAGGAAGTTACAACGAATGCCCAGGACATTTTGCTCATTTGGAGTTGGCTAAACCAGTTTATAATATAATTTTTATTGCAAAGACTTTGAAGGTTTGAATATCAACTCTTTTAGTAAGACTTACAAGAATTCTTTTAGGTTCTTCGTTGTGTTTGTTTTTACTGCAGCCGATTGCTTGTTGATAAAGATGACGTTCGAATTAAAGAAATAATCAAGAAAACTCAACATAATATGCGAGCGCGTATTACATTAGTCTATGATGTTTGTAAATCAAAAAATGTGTGTGAGGGAGCCGAAGAAGTAACTAATCCTGATGATGATGAGACAGTTGAAAAGGAGACTAAAGTTGGTGGATGTGGACGTTATCAACCATCTTACAAACGTGTTAGAGGTATTGAAATTGAAGCAGAATGGAAAAAGCACGTAAACGAAGATACGCAGGAAAGGAAGATTCAACTGACTGCGGAAAGGACTTTGGAAATTTTCAAAGGAATTTCTGACGAGGACTGCGAAGTTCTTGGTATTTTTTAAATAATTATCTAATTAAAAATATTTTTCAGGTATGAGTCCAGAATTCTCTAGACCAGATTGGATGATATGTCAAGTGCTTCCTGTTCCTCCTTTAGCTGTCCGACCTTCTGTAACGACTTTTAGTTCGATTACCAGTCAAGACGACTTGACATATAAATTGGCTGAAATTGTTAAGGCAAATATTCAATTAAAACGGTTTATTTTTTAAATTAATTTATTAGCTTTTTCCTTTCAGAAACGAAGCTAACGGTGCAGCTTCTCATGTACTTGCCGAGGATGTAATTTTGTTGCAATACCATGTTGCCACAATGATTAATAACAGTAGTCCTGGACTTGCAGTTGTATGTTTTTTGCATTTTTGGATTTTTATGATTTATAAAATTTACATACAGGCACATCAAAAAGGCGGTCGTCCTATAAAATCCATAAATCAGCGTCTTAAAGGCAAAGAAGGTCGTATTCGGGGAAATCTTATGGGCAAGCGAGTTGATTTCTCTGCGCGAACAGTCATTACGCCTGATCCAAATTTGCCTATTGATACTGTTGGTGTGCCGAGAAGTATCGCTCAGAATTTAACATTTCCTGAAATTGTGACGCCATTTAATATTGAACAGTAAAAAAATTAGTCAATTTGCACATTAAAGTTTATTTTTGTTTTTAGTCTTCAAAAGCTCGTTGAATGTGGTGACCGTGATTATCCTGGTGCCAAATATATTATTCGTGATAATGGTGCTAGAATTGACTTGCGTTTTCATCCACGCCCCGCAGATTTACATCTTCAATATGGTTACAAGGTTGAACGTCACATGCGAGATGGCGACATTATTGTCTTTAATCGTCAACCAACATTACACAAAATGTCAATGATGGGACATAGAATTAAAGTTCTTCCTTGGTCTACTTTTCGTATGAATTTGTCTGTTACAACACCTTATAATGCTGATTTTGATGGAGATGAAATGAATTTGCATTTACCGCAATCGTTGGAAACTCGGGCGGAGATTAGCGAAATTGCAATTGTTCGATAAAAAATAAATATAATTACCTTTACTTTTGATTTTTAAGGTTCCCAAACAGTTAATTACTCCGCAAGCAAACAAACCTGTCATGGGTATTGTGCAGGATACTCTTACTGCTGTTAGAATGATGACAAAAAGAGATGTTTTTGTTGAATATCCACGTTTGATGGATTTATTAATGCAAATGCCTAAATGGGACGGAAAAATACCTCAACCTGCAATTATTAAACCAAAACCTTTATGGACTGGGAAGCAAATTTTCTCTATGATTATTCCTGGTTTAGATATTCTATTTTAGCTTTTATTTTATTCGTTTAGGAACTGTAAATGTTGAACGAACGCATTCGACGCATCCAGATGATGAAGATAGTGGCCCTTATAAATGGATCTCACCAGGCGATACAAAAGTTTTAATTGAAAACGGTGATTTACTTTCTGGCATAGTTTGTGCGAAAACAGTTGGTCGTGGTTCTGGAAATCTACTTCACATTGTTGCGTTGGAGCTTGGTCATGAAATTGCTGCTAATTTTTATTCGCATATACAAACAGTAGTCAATGCTTGGTTGTTAGGCGAAGGCCACACAATTGGAATTGGTGTGATTTTAAACATTTTTAAACGATTATTTAGGGTTTAGGTGACACAATCGCCGATCAAGCCACTTATCGCGACATTCAAGAGACTATTAGAAAAGCCAAACAGGATGTAATCAATATTATAGAGGATGCCCACAATGACAAATTGGAGCCGTCACCTGGAAATACTTTGAGGCAGACCTTCGAGAATGCTGTTAACCGTATACTCAACGATGCTCGAGATAGAACTGGCGCATCTGCACAAAAATCACTTTCCGAGGCTAACAACTTTAAGTCTATGGTTGTAGCTGGTTCTAAAGGATCAAAAATTAACATTTCACAAGTAAGAACTTTCCTTCATATTTAATAATAACGAACTTCACTCGATTTAGGTAATTGCTTGTGTCGGACAGCAAAATGTTGAAGGGAAGCGAATTCCTTTTGGTTTCCGTCATCGAACACTTCCACATTTTATTAAGGATGACTATGGCCCAGGTCTAACTTTAAAAATTGAATTTACATTCCTAATGTTTAAGAATCTCGTGGTTTTGTTGAGAATTCATACTTGGCTGGTCTCACGCCATCTGAATTCTTTTTTCACGCAATGGGTGGACGTGAAGGATTGATTGATACAGCTGTCAAAACTGCTGAAACCGGTTACATTCAACGACGTTTGATTAAAGCTATGGAAAGTGTAATGATTAACTATGATGGAACTGTTAGGAATTCTGTCGGGTATATTTTTTGTATTTTCATTTGAATTATTTCGTCAGTTCTGTAATGCAATTACGTTATGGTGAAGATGGATTGGATGGTATGTGGGTTGAAGATCAAAATTTACCAGCTTTAAAACCAAATAATATGTTGTTTGAAAGAGAGTTTAAGTTAGATTTGAGCAATGAAAAGCAGCTGCGAAGATTGTACACAGAAAATGTTATCAAACAAATTACGGTTTGAAAATTTACTTTTTTAGTTAAACAAAATTTCTTATTTAGAATTCTGCTGAAGCTCTTAAGATTGTTGAAGATGAATGGCGACAGCTTCAAGTAGATAGACAAACACTTCGACAAATTTTTCCAAGACCAAGTGTCAAAATTTATCTTCCATGTAATCTAAATCGTTTCATCAAAAACGCACAGAAGGTTTTTCACGTCAATCTTAGACAACCTGTCGATTTGGTATATTTTTTTTATTTAATAAATTGGTTTAAAAAATTACAGAGTCCGATTAAAGTAATCGAAGGTGTGCGTGATCTTTCCAAGAAGCTTGTTATTGTTTCGGGAGAAGATTCAATTAGTAAGCAGGCTCAAGAAAATGCCACAATTCTGATGAACATTTTATTGCGATCAATGTTATGTTCACTCAAAATGGCCAAACAACATAAACTCAATGAGGAGGCTTTTGAGTGGCTTCTTGGAGAGATTGAGACACGATTTTGTACAGCAATAGTTCAGCCTGGAGAGATGGTCGGTGCTTTAGCGGCACAAAGTTTGGGTGAGCCTGCAACACAAATGACTTTAAACACTTTTCACTACGCTGGTGTCTCTGCTAAAAACGTTACGCTTGGTGTGCCGCGTCTTAAGGAAATTATTAACGTTTCGAAGAAGCCGAAGACTCCATCTTTGACTGTTTTTCTAAAGGTTTTTCATTTATATTTAAAAGTTAACAAATTTTGAATAGGGGCTTGCTGCTAAAGACGCTGAGAAGGCGAAAGATGTGCTGTGTCGGCTAGAACATTGTACTTTACGAAAAGTGACAGCTAACACTGCAATCTATTATGATCCCGATCCTCGGAATACTTGTATTGAAGAAGATCAAGATTGGGTTAACATCTTTTATGAGATGCCTGATTTTGATCCTTCAAATGCTTCGCCTTGGTTGCTTCGTCTTGAACTCGATAGAAAAAGAATGGTTGATAAGAAGCTTTCCATGGAAGCAGTTGCTGAACGAATAAATCAATCATTCAAAGATGACTTGCAAGTTATATACACAGATGACAATGCAGATAAACTTGTTTTCCATCTGCGGCTTAGTAATGCATCTTCAGATAAGGAGGGCGAGGTTTGTCATAGTTTCTTTCAATTTTTTTACTATAATTACTTTATTTAGGATCAATTAGATAAGATGGAAGACGATCAATTACTGCGAGCTTTGGAGCAAAATATGCTTAGTGATCTTACTCTTCAAGGAATTGAATCAATTGCTAAAGTTTATATGCACAAACCAATGACTGATGATAAAAAACGAGTAACAATTACATCAGAGGGAGAGTTTCATATGCATCCCGAATGGTTACTTGAAACTGATGGAACTGCTTTACTTAAGGTGTGACTCATTTATATTTTTCAAAACATTTATTCAGGTTTTGAGTGAACAAGATGTGGATTGTGTTAGGACATATAGCAATGATATTTGTGAAATATTTGAGGTGCTTGGAATTGAAGCTGTTCGTCGGGCAATTGAACGCGAGATGAATCAAGTAATTTCTTTTGACGGTTCTTATGTGAACTATCGACATTTGGCGTTGCTTTGTGACGTTATGACTGCTAAAGGTAAATTAATAATTTTTAATTGAAAAATTTAAATTGATATATCGAAAATATTATTCTAGGTTATTTAATGGCTATTACTCGACATGGAATTAACCGACAAGAAGTTGGTGCACTGATGCGATGCTCGTTCGAAGAAACTGTTGATATTCTTATGGAAGCAGCCGTTCATGCAGAAGTTGACCCCGTTAAAGGTTAATTGGTTATTGTCATTTTTGTATCCTGTTTTATGTCAGGTGTTTCTGAGAATATTATGTTAGGACAAATGTCCAAAGCAGGGACGGGATGTTTCGACATGGTTCTCGACTCTGAAAAATGCAAATTAGCTATGGACATTCCTGGAAATCAGATGGGTGCTTATGTTGGGGCAGGTGGCTTCTACACAGGACACGATGGACTTTCCTCGCCTTCTAGGTACAACGAACTTAAATCAAAACAAAGATATATTTTATTAGCTCCGCGATGAGTCCGGCTGCAACACCTTGGAATGCAGGAGTAACACCTTCCTACTCTGGTGGGTGGAGTCCTATTGGCAATGCAATGACTCCAGGTGTGGCTTTCTCTCCATCGGCTGCTTTCTCTCCAGCGGTTGGAGGAGGTAATTATTTGTAACTTTTCCTTAATTTTCCTTTCCACTCTAGCTTTTTCACCGGCAACTGCTAGCCCATCATATAGCGCTTCACCATCTTATAGTGCTCTTCAAAGCCCATCTTATAATCCATCTTCTCCTCGTTATCTTCCAGCAAGTCCACAAATGAGTCCATCATTGGCTTCTCCACGTTATTCGCCATCAAGCCCTTCGTATAGCCCAACATCACCTTCATATTCACCAACTTCACCATCGTATTCGCCAACTAGTCCGAGCTATTCGCCTACCAGTCCATCATACAGTCCAACATCGCCAAGTTACTCTCCCACTTCGCCGAGCTATTCACCTACATCTCCCAATTATTCTCCTACAAGTCCTAATTATTCTCCGACTTCTCCACAATATTCACCAAGCTCTCCTCGTTATTCTCCTACAAGTCCACAGGTTTTTATTTTAAAACTATCCATAAATTATTTGCTGTTTTAGTATTCTCCAACATCACCACGTTATTCACCGTCTTCACCTCGATATAGTCCTACTTCACCTCAATACTCTCCTACAAGTCCTCAGGTATCATAATCTATCAATTTTAAACTTATTAAAATATTTTAGTATTCGCCAAGTAGTCCTCAGTACAGTCCAGCCTCTCCTCAATATTCGCCAACATCTCCACAGGTTTTTATTTTTTTTAATTTGATTAAAATATTTTTACATTTAAGTATACACCAACAAGTCCGCAGTATACTCCTAGCAGCCCACAGTATAGTCCAAGTTCACCGCAATATTCACCGTCGAGCCCACAATACAGCCCTAGCTCGCCACAATATTCTCCATCATCACCGCAATATTCTCCATCGAGTCCGCAGTACTCACCTACTTCTCCACAATATTCTCCATCATCGCCACAATATTCACCGTCGAGTCCGCAGTATAGTCCAAATTCGCCACAGTATTCTCCGTCAAGCCCGCAGGTTTTTGATTACTACATTTTATTCTTACAGCTTTGGTTTCATTTAAGTATTCGCCGGCTTCACCTCAATAGCTTGGAGCTCGTCATCCATAATTAATGGGAAAATTTTATTAGAAGAATGATAGAATTGTTATTCTTGAGGAAGGATGTTTTTAAGCTCTTTAAAGTATTATTTTATTTAGTTATTACGACAACCTCCTAAAATATTTGATTTCAATATGATATTTTTTTCTATTCATCTTCGGTCATTTAATAAATTATATTCATTAAAGTTTTTTTGAATTTTGTGTTGTGTGATGCATGTTGAAAAACACTATACCTAATTTTATATCTTAAGAATTCGTAACATTTTTTTGTCAGACAAGTAAAACAAAAAAATGAAACCAGCCTGGGTCGATGATGATGATAAATTTCCAAATAATGGAGAGTTGCTAGAAAAGCCGTTCATTGTTAGAAATGTTGAAGCTGATCTTGATGAACTTGCGTACAGAACACGTAAGGTGTGTGCCGGGTTCTGCCAACCCTCTCGAGTTTCTTCGGTTAAAATATGCTTTCGATTTTAGATGACACAGAAACGCTTGCGTGAGCGATATATAACATCTTCGATATATGGACGAGAAACTCAGAAATGGGTTAAACCTGAAGGTTAATATTTTTAGTTATTTTTGCATCCTTAAACTTCCAGATGATGAAAAGTGTGATTCATCTTCAGCTTTGAATGCAATAGCAAGATTTGCCGGTACCACTAATATTGGATCAAAATCATTACCAGCAAAAGAATTAAAATTTACTCTTCTTAGGGACCCCACTATTGGCCATCAACAAGTAATTTCTAAATTAAAAAATGTTTTATTGATTATTTCTAGGGTACAGTAAATTGTTTAAAATTTCATCCTTCGATGCCTATTTTGGTTAGTGCTCTTTCGACAGGAAGGATAGTGCTTTTTCAGGTTTATTTTTGAAAATAAAATTTTTAATTATTTTTTAAAGATTTGTGATGATGTTAATAATTTACTTTTAAGGAAAAGTAATTTCTTTTTACAAGATGTTACAATTCCAAATATTTCTTTTGATAATATTACATTTTTCGACAGAGGATCTTTATTTGCTAGTGCAAATAATCGAGTAAGGTTATTTTAAATTGTAATCGGATTTTTATTATTCTCTTGGGCTGGAGAATCGTGTGTATTTATTATTGGGGACCTGTGGCCATTCAAATTAAGGGTACTTTAAATTGACGATTATTGGATGTGTAAAAAATTAAAGTTTGACTGAAATACTTTTTCATTTTATTTAAGAATGATTGTTATATTTACGACCTTTTAATTGGTGAAATTACGCAAATTAAACAACCTAAAGGTTTTTAATAAAAATTAAAATATAATTTTCTTTATATTTTTAGCTATGGACAAATCGTCAGCAAGAAAGATTCGACTTTCTGCAGATGGAAATTATATTGCTTATTTAGTAAATAATGCCGATATTTTTGTGTTTTTATTTAAAGTATTTAAATATTTTGAAAGAAAAAAATAATTTTTAAAGACAATGGATCATTTACATACTTATAGAGGAGCTGAAAATATTGTTGATTTTTGTTTTTCACCAATTAATAGTGAACAAATTGTCGCTTTAGCTGGTAAGGAAAATTTGTTTAATTAATTTAATTTTTTATAGTAAACGGAACTGTTTATATATGGAATTTAATAAAATACTCTGAAGTGATACAATTTTTTGATGAAGGTTGTGTTAAAGCAACTTGTATGGCTTTTAGTTTAAATGGACAGTTTTTGGCTTGCGGGTAAATATTTTAAACTGTCATTTTTTTACAAAGAACCATTTAGTTCTAATACAGGAATAGTTAATGTTTATGATATGAATGACTATAAATGGCTTAACAAAAAGCAAAATTCATCTCAACGTCCTTTATTATTTGCAACTTTCGATCAGTTAACAACATCAGTTTCTTGGCTTGAATTTAGTAAAGATGCCCAATTATTAGCTATGGGTTCAACGGTTAAGGTATTTTTATTTTCTCTTAAGAAATATTTAAAAAAATTCTTTTAGAAAATGGCAGTCAGACTTGGACATTTGGCTAGCGGGACAGTTTTTCAAAATTTTCCATCAAGACAAGAACACTTTTCGAAGGAAAGGTTAACAACCTGCGCTTTTTCACCAAAAGGTGCTTTCTTTGCAGTTGGAACTAAGGAAGGGAGAACTCGTCTTTATCAACTTAAACATTTTGAAAAATATTAAAATCTTTTTTTATGATAATTGTTTCCCAGAATAATAAAAGAAAAATGTTAGAAATATTTATTTTTCCATAAGAATGAAAAGTTGTAAAAAAGGACATTCAAATCTCACACTGACCCGAAATGTTTTAAATTTTTACAAAAGAAAATGTAGTTTGAAATTATTAAGCCTAACTGGTAGGTGAGATTTGTATCCATTTTGGATTAAATGAAAATAAAAAAAAATAAAATTCCCTCACCCCTTCTACAACCAAATATTATATAACAATCTTCTTCAATTAGTTAAGTCAGGCGTGATGAATATTTTCTTTTATATTCTTCAAGAGTCAAAGTTCTCGATGACTTTTGAGATACTCGCTGTGGATATTGAGAACCTGTTGATGATACAGAAGCAATTGGTGGGGCACGAAGAGAGATTGCACTTGTTACTGTTGAAGAATAAATTTTTAAACATTTTTCATAAAAAAGGAAAAAAAAACCTGGCAAAACTTTGTCCAAGTCAATATTTATATCAATTCCATGAGCACTAAATAAATCTCCAGGGGGTGGAAGTACAACACTACTACTTTTATTTAATATGGAAGGGGAACCCGAAAAGGATGAATCAGTACTTATAGAGCCAGTAGTAACATCAAGACCTTAAAAATTTTAAATTTTATTAAAATTTAAAATAAACAAAAAAAATTCACCTTCTCCATCTGTTTTTGTTCTTGCCACACCAGTAACCAATTTCATTCGAGCAGATTTTCTTGTAAAAGGATCATCGTCCCTTACACGAAAATGTTCATTATTTTGCATGTGTTCTGCACTGAGGAAAATTTGTTTCATATGGTCTCGGTTACGTTGGTTTATTGCAGTAACTGCACTTAAATTTTTTGTTCGCTGATTTTCCTGAAAAAATTCCAAATTATAATTAAATCATTGGACAAATTCTATTGTTATTTCTTACAATTTTCTTTGCCTTTTCCTCCAAGTCGTTAATCTGGTGTTGGAGATCTCGTACTTTTTCTTTATTTCCGTTTTGTTCTGCATCTTCCTGAAAAATTTAAGAAAAATTATTTTTGGAAATTTACAAAATAATTTTTTGTTCTAATTGTTGTAGGTATACCTCATATATAAATTATGTTTTATTGTTAAGTTTTAATAAAAAATATTATTTATAACTTTTAAAAGATATATTTTCCTCCAACCTTCCGCAGAATTCAGCCTTTTTTAACCCTAACGCTTCCTCATTCTGTCTCCCGTACATTTTTTATTCCGCTTTTTAAAATGCGGCAAAGCCCATCCCCGACATGTTTGTATAATATAATATTAAAAAAAGAATTTACACTTCCGTTGACACCTTTTAAAGATAACCCAATTTCCAACAGATATATGTAAGAAAGAATTACATAATGACAAGATTATAATCTTTCTATTTATTTTCCTCTCAATCCCAAGTCGCATTTTTTTCATTTCTTAGTAGGGAAAAGAACAAAGAATAACAAAAATATATTCACAATTTAATAAAAATGTTCAATATATTTTAAATAGAATTTATATTTCTTTTTAAATTTT
>RCFN01008542.1:0-15088 GCA_003693605.1 Meloidogyne floridensis | reverse complement strand
GAACTCATAATTTTGGGACAGAGTGTACTTTACCATTTTCATCTGTCTGCCATAACATTTCCAAACTTTTATTTTTAATTCTATTTTCTAATTCCAAATAATGCATTCGAGAAAAGAAAAGAGCTTCATAACCAATCTTTTTTTTAAATTAATTTATTTATTTAAATTAAATATTTATTTACATTAATTAACATATTTCCATGTTCACTACTATGCCCAAAAGGATCTATTTGCCAGGCAACTTTTGGGACTCCACAATTTCCTTTAAATTTATATATTTTTTAAAGTGTTTAATTAACCATATTTATTTGCTAATTTTCTCAATCCCAAACTATATTGATCAATTAATTCATTGTAGTGAGTACATGCCTCGTCTGGCTGTGTCCAACCACCTTTTTTTAATTTAAATTTTCACAAGTTAATATATTTTTTAAAATAAAGTCCCCATATATAAATAGAGGTACTATGGATTTCTAAAAAAAGTAACAGATAAATGAGGTTACTTTTTGATAATAGGAACAAATAAAGTTAAGAAACTAAAAAGAATATATGTATTTTCTATTAATAATTTTTATATTTGAAAAATAAAATAGACGGGACATTATTTTTGTTAATATATTTTTAATTAAATACCTCCAATTAATTCTAGTTGGCCTAAAAATATTTTTAATTATTGAAAATAATTTTAAAAATAATTTTAGATGAAAAGCTTATAGATAATTAAAATTTCCTATGCAAGTTTAAAAGAATTTCAAAAAATTTTCAAAAGAAAAAAATTTAAATAAAATTACCTTTTTCAACAATTAATTTTCTCATATTTTCAATTTCGTCAGAATATTTATCTTCTAACCACATTGTTAAAAACCCAGTTTCGGCATAAGAAAACCGACGAGAGGGGCTTTTATTTAAAGCTGCTACTACAGTACTTAATATATATTGAACACCAACATTAAATATTGAAGGATTTGCTTTTAAATTATTTTATTTTTAAATTAAATTTAAAGTTTAAAATAAATAATTTAATATTTTTAATTTAATTTTAAATTTAAATATTCTCTTTCTATTTTCTAACAATACCTCCAGTATAATAATCATCAACAGTTTTTAACCAACCCATATCATCATGTCTTAATTTTATTTAAATCTAATTTTAATTTTATTCCTTACGAATGACAAATTAAATGTACATTAATTACAGATGAATTAGTTGACCATTTAGGGCAATTCTTAATTAATTAAAAATTATACCCCCACAACTAATTTAAAATTATTTAAATTAAACTAACATCCCAAGAACATTTTGATTTAACTAGGTTAAAATTTAAAAATATTAGTAATAAAAGGGCAAGGCCTTTACTAATTAATAACATTCAAAAATTTTTAAAAAATCAGACAAACCCTTAAAATTAATAAAATAATTAAAATTCATTTTTTAATTATAAAAAAAATACTGAAGAAATAAATGCAAAATTAATTAATTAGGTATAATGTATATTTTCTCGAAATTATTTTTAAAAAATAAAGGTTCACGAGAATATTTTAAAATATACTGTATGAGAATAAGATAAAAATATTTGTAGGAAATTAAAGACTATAAAATCTTGTATAAATCCAACAAAAATAAATTTATTGTTTTACTTTACATACTTTATGTGAACTTTCACACCCTAAAAAATAAATAAAAATAAATACTTTAGAAATTGCTAATTTTATTTTACCCAAAAATTGGAGAAAATGAGAGGAGTAGGGAAATAATTTTGACTTTAAAATTCATTTAACCAATAATTTTGATTAAAATAAAAAGAGAAGGAATTCGAGAAAAGCAAAATTTATATTGCTGTACAAATATATTTAAAATAATTTTAGATTTACAGAGAGAGAATAATTTTTTAAATTTTACCACAAGATTAGGTAGGCGGTATGTAGATATCTTCTAATTAATTATTTGAATAGCTAATTTATTATTTGAATTTCATATACGAGAATTGACACTTTGGAAGAGATGATAAAGCCTTTCTATCTTTATCATTTTAAGAAATAATTTAATTTTTATTTAAATTTTTACAGTATTTTAATTAAAAGATTAATTTCAATAAAATATTTATCAAAATATTTATTTAAATTATAATTCAGCCAACAATCCAATTATAATTCAGCCAACAAGCCAACAATCACACCTTTTCTCTAAAAGCTTTTCCTTTACTTTTTCCCTTTTATTATAGTTTTTTCTTTAACAAAGCTTTGAAAAATTTTCTTTAATTTTTTCAATTTTCTATTTTTAATTTTCGCATTAAAACTTTCAATTCCACCCAAAAATTGATTCTTTTTAAAATTAAAATTATCGATCATTTTCTTTATTTTCATTTTCTCGATTAGTCATATGTACAAAAATGGCCATGAAAAACCTGTTTATTGTTTAAATTTTAAGAGAGGTTGTCTTTTCTTTTAAAAATAAAAATTTTTTTAATTTAATTATTTCATTTGACAGTTAATTTTATTTAAAAGTCTCCCTATTTTAAAATTTTTTTATAAAAAAAATTCCTTTTATCGTTATTAATACATATAATTTAATCTAAAAAAGATTTAGGGAATTAAATATCTCCTCAATTCATTTTAATTTATCTAAATATAGCGATATATTAAATATATTTTTTTTTAGTTTTAATAATTTTTTATTAATTCAAAGCCAACTCATAAATTCTTTTCGCAAACAAAAATTTAAATTTTTAATCTTTAATTTTCTAAACTTCAATGTACACAGAACAGCCTTACTCGCAGGTAAATAATTTTTGAAATATTTTTATTATATTTAATTTTAAAGAATTATCGTCCCTATTATCCAAATGCACCACAGCCAGTTGTGTAAGTAAAAATAAAAACTTAAATAAAAAATTTAATTTTTTCTCGAAGAAAAAAAAATTTTCTTAAAAATAAATTAAGTTATGAACAACGACGTTATGTAGAAGACAGAGGTAGTTGTGTTCCGTGTTGTTGTTGCTTCCCTTTCTGTATACCAATTCCGTTCTGCTTTCCATGCGGCGATTGTTAAAAGAAATTTATTTTTTTGTAAATTTTAAATAAGATAATTTTTATAAACACTTTTAATTTGCGAATTAAAATTTTAAAAATTCGAATTTTTATCTCAAATATAAAAAATTTATCCAAGGAAGAATAATTTTTTGTGTTATTTTACAAAATTTTCAAAATTTATTTGAGAAAAATACTTCAAAATCAGCATACATTCTACTAACATAAACAATTTAATTTTAGAAGGTAAGGGTTTTATTTTTATTTACATATTCTGACATCCACAAACATTATTGAATTGATTAGAATTTTTTCTAAAATATTTCTGAGCTACCAAAACCCCAAACTCTAGGTAAGACTATTAAAAAAGATGTCATTCAAAAAAGATTTCATTCTTTAAATAATTTAGAAATGTTAGAATACTTAAATATTTACAAAATTCATCTACCCCGTATTTCTTTTGATTATTCCTTTTCTTTTTCTTCTTGTTTTTCCTCTTGATCAGAATAAGAAAAGAATGTTTTCAAATTAACTAATTTCTCCATCAAATCATTTTTTATTTTCTCTGATGAGTCACCTTTATGTTTAATACTTGCCACTACTAAATGTTGTATTTCATTTAATAAATTAACCAAATCGGGAGGAATGGCAGATGTTCCCGTTGAAAGAAAATGAATTAATGGGGAAACAAATTTACCTTTAAAAAATTATTTTTAAAATAATTTTAATTAACAAACCGGATGCATGAATAGCAATTCTATAATATAATTGAAAACATAAAATAACAGTTAAAAGAAGAGTTGTTGGGGGATCTGTACATTCCAACATTTGTTTGTGTAATTCTTTACCAAATAAATCTAATTTTTGGGTTCGCTCTTTTCTATCTGGCTGTTTTAATTTTAAACCATTCATTGCTGTTAAACGTTGAAATGCTTCATGAAAATGTTCTAAAGTATCAAAAGAATTAAAAAGTTGACGAGAACATTTCTGCATTTCTATAGATTCTAATGAATCTATTAAATGATCACGTTGTTTATTATTTAAAATTGTTGGTTTTGGAGAAGATTGTTGGGATAAATTAAGATCTGAGATAGTATAGAGAAGAGAATGTGATAATTCTGTACAGAGAGAACGAAGCAAATAAATTCGTAAATCGTTAGCTAATTGATCTGAAATTTGAAAATATTTTATATTATTCAATTTAGGGCTCTCTAATGAAATATTAGAAAAATTAATATTTTTTAGTTAAATTCCCCAGTTTAGTACATAATTTTATTCAACATATTTAGCATGTTTTTTGATCAAATTTAGAAGTTATACAACAGGGATGTGCCGAAACAGATTTTAAAAAGCGAAAGGCGGAAAGCGAAATAGCGAAAGTAAATTTAAAAGGCGAAAGACGGAAGGCGAAATTGCGAAAGTCCAAAAAAGGCGGAATTTTGGCGAAAGGCGAAAGACGGAAGGCGAAATGGCACACCCCTGTTATACAATTCCTAGAAATTAAAAATTCCGAGAAGGTATTTTATATTTTTAGCCCCACACGCACGTCCAAAGTAAATTGACAGAAATATTCTCAAGAATTATATTCTAACAATATTTTGGAGGCCCACATGCAAAATCAGTTAAGGAACCCGACAAAAGTACAAATTGCTTTAAAAATATATTTAAGAGAGTTAATTTAATTAATTTTTACCCTCTTCAAAATAATCAGTTCCTTTTTCAAAAAGGCAAATAGCTGCATATTCATCCGAAATTTTATTTAAACGTTGTTCAAATGCCTGACGTTGTGCTTGTTGTTCTTCAGCTGTTGTTTGATGTAATTGTTGTTCCCACTCTTCAGTAACAAAACGTCTATATAAATTATTAACTTCAGCAATAAAATCATCAGCTATTTCTTCACGAAGAGTATCAGGAATTTGAAAATCACTCGAAGAATGACAACGTTCTAATTCGGTAAATAATTCATCCGAACTAAATGGTGAAGCACAAGAAAGTAAATCTTTATTAGAAATATTGCTTTCCGTTGCTGCTTTTTGTTTGCCAGAACGGCCTATAAATTATTTAAAATCTGAAGAGAATCTTGGGTAATTATGTGTTTGCATGACCCTTGTTTATTATTATCAGTTTTTTAGGTCCAAAAAACCGATAATAGGCACCTAAATAGGTTCGAAAAAAGGCTAAAATAGGTTCAAAAAATTTCGAAAATTGTCAGAATAGGTGCGAATTTTTAACAGATAGGTTTTAAACACAAGAATTTTAACAAAAATCTAATTTTTACTCGAAGTCTGATGAGAAGAACCTCCACCTGAACGATTCTTTTTATTAGCCCCTTTCCCTCCTTTTGACGGCTTTTCTATTTCCCAATCATCATCTTTTTGTTGTTTTTTCTCTTCTTTATTTAATTGTTTTTGGATTGATATTGCAGCATTTAATTGTGCTTTACGTAATTCTGGCGCATCTTTAACTGCTCTTTCATGTATAAATTCTTCGATTGATTTTAACCAATTTGAAATTAATTTTGAATGATCAAAAATAACACGACGATCATTTGTTGTTCTAAAAAATAATTTAAATTTAAAATTTATTTTTTACCTCAAATATCCCTCATTCCAACCTTTCTGCAAAATTTCAACAATTTTTATATAATCCGAATCATTAAAAACAGAAATAAGTTTCACAGGAAGAATATCATCAATTAAACAAAAATGTATAGAATGAAGAAGATTTTTTGCTAGCAAGTCACATTCCTTCCATAAAAGTGATTCAGAAAGTACAACAGAAGGCCAAAAGAGCAAATCATTAAAATCGGTAGATCGAAGTAATTCACGAAAAAATGATATTGGTTCACCAGATATACTCAAACGTTTCATAATAGAACATTCTAAAGAAAAATAAGATTTAAACAAATATAGGAATTGTAACCGCATCGCTTTACATGTCACCAAAAATATTTAAAATTATCGAACTTAAAATTAAAAGAAATATTCAATTTACCAATGAAATGCTCTTCAGACAAACGCTGTAAAACAAATTGTTTAGCCATTCTTTCATGAATAAAAGGCACATATAATGATTTAATTGAATTTTTTGTTCCTAAAAGTTTTCCCGGTAATTTACCTTTAAATTAATATTTTTATTTAAATTTTATTTAAAAAAACCTTGATCATTTAATTTATTTAATAAAAGAAAGAAAAAAGACTCGCTAACAGCCAAATATGAATAAATTTCTGTTAGAGGACAAGGTTTAGTAAGTCCAATAAGTATAGCACGGAATTTGCCTTTCAATGTATTAATATAACGATTTGTACACAGATAATCTTCAAAACGAATTGCCGATATTCTTCCAGTACCCAATTCCGTTAAAATATGTTGATTAAGAAGTTCAGTTGGAAGCTATGAAAAGAAATTTTTTAATAAAATTTAATTAAAAAACCTCCCATTGTCGAGTAAGTTGAAGCATAGAAATAGTTCCAAGTTCTTCGAGTTGTTCATTCAATTTTGCACATAAACCATTAATGAAATCACTAAATAAGGAATATAAAGGATAAAACCGATAAAGGTTTATAAAACCAGGCAATCAAACAACCCCAAAAATTAGAAGGAAAAATCAAACCGATGAATAAGCTCTCCTGCACAAATAAGAAAATCATTTGATGTAGATATATTTACATGATCTTCTTCATGATCGATTTGTCTAACCAATTGGTTAACAGCTCCAGAAATATGGTCAAGATTTACATTTAATTGCGAGGCCAAATCGGTAAGAGAAATTCTGCCTCCCGCAGCAAGACATTCATTTGCACATTCTGTTTGTAAATGCTTTCGAGTAACATACTCCTAGAAAATATTTAAATTAATTTAGAAATTTGGTATACCTTCCCATCAGAACTAATAACTAAATCAATAAATCCCATTGAAATGAGCATGCTGATAACTTCTACACAATTTGATTCAGTTAACCTTAAAAACATTTCAGTTAGGGTTGTTAACTACCTGTTCACACCCGGTTTTCAGTTAATCCAAATTTTAAAAACGCAGTTTTCGATTTTAGTAAAATAACGATTTTATTTTGGGGGAATTTTTTAAAACAAAATCATTCATTTTCAGGTTTTCGGTGTTAAAACCGGTCGTCAACAACCATAATTTCAGTTTAAAAGCAGCACATCCAATTAAAAATAAAACTTAAAACCTTTTTTTATTGCTCTCAGCAAGTTGAACACGTTGCAAATCTGCAGCAAGTCGTTGGATATCAGCCCAACTTGTGGTGGAAGTCATTTCAATCTAATTTTAACTGCAAAACTAAATTATAATTTCTAAATAATTTTAAAAAATATCATATAAAATTTTAATATTTATAAAAATAAAAAACAAATATTAAAAAAATATTTAATCAATTAAAATTATTAAGATAAACAATAGTTTATTTTTAAATATTTATTAAGTGAATCGACAATTTTATTGATTCATAATCTATCACAAGGCTTAAAAGGTCAAAAATTGCATAAAATTTTACTTAATTAAATAAAAAAATATAATTTTCCTTTAAATTTCAAGAGAAACAAATAAATTAGAAAACCAAACAAATATTAATCGGCACATTCAGTTGTTGAGCCCGTTATTTTTGTTGAAACTTCAGAAGTTGCTGTTCGTTGTTCTATCCGTTCCAATCTATCCATATATTCAGTTGCCAATCCATATTCCTACAAAAAATAGAATAAAAGTATCTTTTACAAAAAAATTACTCTAGCTCTTTGTTTAACCAAATTAACATCAAAACAGAGTTGAGCACGTATTTTCGACTCATCAGATTCACTTGCAGCCTCAGCAGTTGATTGTCCAGAAGCTAAAGCTTTTCTTTGTTTAAATCTCAAAAGTGATGACCCAGTCTGTTCAACGCTATCGAGAACCTTATAAAAATAGAAATAAAAAAGTAAACTTAAAAACCCAAGAAATACCTTCTCAGCTCGTTCACAAAAATCATTAGAAGCAATTATCATTGCTTGACTTCTAATTTGATTAAGTTCCATTTCATCAAATCCTAATTTATTTGCAGTTTCTTCAGCAAATTGTTCAAATATTTCAAAAGAAGAGGACAAATAAGTAGAAAATCCAATAGGTTGAGGACGCTTTGTCCAACGATATTGACGAGGAATGTCGCTAACGGCAGAAAGATTCTGTCAAAAAATAAAATTATTGAAATTATTTTGATAAATTTAACAACCTTAGCTAATTCCCCTCCAAGTATTTCCAAAAGTTTTTGTCCAATTTCCTTCCTTTTTTCAGACATTTGACCAGAGAATAATGAAAGACATTGGCCAAAAGGTGTTGGGTCAATTTTTAATTGCCGAAGATAATCCCAACTAAAAATTATCTTTACTTTAAAAAATAAATATAGCAAACATGGTGGAGAGACAAAATTGAAAAAGATTGGTGTCAAAAAGTTGCAAATCACGAGATAATGCAGCAAGACCAAGCCATGTTGGTATTGATAGAGTAGAAGTAATATTATTAGAAGTTATTTGATTAGAGGATTCTTAAAAATTATTTTTTGTTAGTAACTATTTATAAAAGAAAGAGAAAAAAATGTTCGGTATTTTTTTGGAATGTTTTGTCTAGAAAGATGGAAGAAACTTAAGATATTGCTTCATTTTACTAGCAAAAACCAAATTTTATTTGGAAATGCTGGTAACAAAACTGAGTAATTTACTCTTAAATACAAATTAAATACCTTTAAAAGAAACAGGAGAGACAGACTTTCTTTCTGAAGATATTGTTGATTGTGCTGATTTATTAGTGTCTAGTTGTTGTTTCTTTGTTGTAGAAGTAAAATGACTAAAAATAAAATTTTAAAAGTTATTTCAAAAAATTAATTTACAAACTCTATTATTGATTGAGCCCATCCCAAATAATCTTGCATTCGTTGAAGTGTAAATTCCCAAAATTTGTTTGCCAAAGAAGGAAGAAAATAATCAGAAGAATAAAGAATATGCAATGAGGAAAGTATAGAATTTGAATAAGAACATAAACAAGGATTGGAATCTCCGTCAATAGGCAACTAAAAGAATTTTTGAAAATTAAAAAAAAAATTTGAAAAATATTTTCTGCTATATATATTACCAAATTAATCAACAAAATCTTGTAGACAAATTTATGCCAAAAAAGGAATGTTTGGAAAAATAACTTCTTCAGTCTCCAAATCGATTTACTTACAATTTCTGCCCACAAAATTATGTCAAGCCAATAAATAACAGGAACATACCAAGAACCAAGAAAATCGTTTAAAAATTTACCTTAAATTTAAATTCTTCTGGCTTAATTTGCTCTTTAATTGAAATAACCAAAGGCTGTGAAGCTAATTTGAAATAAATTATTAAATTAAATTTGTCTCGAATAGTTCGAAGTAGTCCAATTTGAAGAATCTCATTTTTTGTAGGCCAACAAGAAATAAATTTTTCAATTAAAAATTTAAAACAAGAATGGAAAAGACGAGCATCAGTTGGAACAAGAATTGTGGAAAATTTCTAAAAAAAAATAAAAATTAATTTTTAAAAAAACATTTTTGACAACCACATCCAAAATAGAAATAACAGAATTAAGAAGACAAACATCAAAAAATGTTTCAACTTCTTCAGATAAATTATTACAATTTTGAGAGTAAATAATCCAACTTTGACGTATCTAAAAATAATTTTTGTTTTATTTTTTTAATTCTTAAACATTTACATTAATCACTTTATTCAAAACTTCTTGCAATAAAATATCCATTTTAATTTTTTTCTTAGAATCATTTCTCAAATATTGAATGACTAAATTCATAACACGCACTTCTGCACGTTCCTTTTCATGTAATAATTTTAAGGAAGCAAGTAAAGTAGCCAAATTAGATTTCTAAAAATATTTTTAAAAAAATAAAAAGAAAACCCAAACTTTTGAGGTTATATTTTTATCTTCTTGATTAATAATAAATTTAAGTTCTTCGCATAATTGATCAATAATTAAATCTGTGGCTTTTTGATAACATTTTTCTTTTGGAATTTTTAATTGTAAAATAAATGTTTCAAAAGATTTAAGACATTCTAACCAATATTCGATTGAAGAAATTAATAAAAATAATTTTGAAAACCTGAAAAAAATTATACAAATTACCAAAGATTTAAAAAAATGTCAAAGAGTTGTTAAATCGTGGTAATGTTTCAGTGAGACTAAACAGAAAAAAAATATTTAGTGTTCAAATAAACAACAAAAATAAATTATGAATAATGGGATGCATCCTCGATTTTTAGAAGTATTTGACATTTTATAAAAGTGAAGGGAAGGGAGATAAAATGAATAAATGACAAAAACTCTCAATAAAATTTCCTACCAGATATTGCCAAATTCTTTAGGCCTATTTTCCAAGAATTTATAAAGTCTTTGAATTGATTGTAATAAAGAAAGTTTGTTTTTGGCTATTATTTGTTCTTTCCTTGCTTTATTTAATTGAGATAAATAATTATTAACCAATTGAGCACATCTTTCTAAATCAGAAATTGTTGATTCAAAATTATACCAAGTACCCTTTAAAAAATTAAAAAAATATATGGTACAGGGAGGCTACACTACGGGTCTGTCAGGTAATATTGAACACTGTCAGACCCCTTTTTTCTCCCCGAACTTTTCTTTATGTACAGAATGGGCAAACTTTTTCTTTCTTCCATCCCACTTTCTATATTCTGAATAGAATCAATCAAAAAGGATCATTTAAAAAATGGATTCTCAATTAAAAAATATAACAACTTAAGGCAACTGGGATGGAAGAAAAAAGTCTGACCATTCTGTAGATACCGTATTTACTCGATTAATTCCCCCAAGGAATTATTTTTTCAACCCATCCGTGGCATGGGGAATTAATAGAGGGTGGGGAATTATTCGAGTAAATACGGTATTTAGGAAGAGATTTGGGAAGGAAAAAATACGGGTCTGTCTGGTTCAATACTACCAAAAATATTTTAAATAATTTAAAAACAAACTTGTATATTATTTTTAACTTTATCAACAGAATCTCTCAAAGCCGCCAAACCAGAAGATAAATTAACAAAATCCGCATAATCATCATTAATTAATTCAATCATCGAATTTTGTAAATATCTCAAATAAATACGTAAATCAGAGTGTAATTGTGCTAATGTAGCCCTTTTACGAGAAAAATTAACAAAACGAACAGAATCAAAATCTGTTCGTTGAAAGTGTGTAAGATTAAAACAAAGTTGTTTAAGTTTTGAATCATCTTCTGTTGGTAAATTTGAAGACATTTTCTTTAAATTAAATTTATTAAAATCTAAAAAATAAACAAAATTAAACTAGAAAATTCTAATTATAAAATCTATGCACAAAACGATCTGAAAAGTTTTGATTAAGATGTGCCAACTGAAAAAAATTTTAATGCGTGGAAATAAAAAAATTGGACACGCCCAAGTAGGCGCGCTACCATAACGGCGCAAAGTCATAACTTTCTTCTTAATTTCCAAATCTTAATAAATTAGTATTAAACGATTCCTCTCATCGAGCTAAAGAGATTGGTACCAAAATTGATAAGGGCCAGAAAATTTTCAGCTAGTTATGGCTTTGCGCTGTTATGGCCGGGCGCTTACTTGGGCTGTACCCTAAAAACATCCCGCTTATACGCGGACCAGAATAGGTACCTAACAGAAAAAAAATACTTCGGGGATTCAAAACTTTTGGATAATGGGTCAGCTTTAGTACATTGAAACTTTAATCAATACATAGAATAATAGTGATCAAAAAGATAAATTGCTTTGTCCTTTTCCGCGACTGATCGGCCTGCGATTAATCGTGGTAAAGGACATTGGAGTCGGTAGGGGATTATTGAGTCCCTGGCTGTTTGAGTATGCGCATAATGATTGAATTTCCTTTTTATCTTCTTTTATTTCTTAATTTAATAGATACAATTATGAATCCAGAAAATGAATTACAAAATGGTGGAGATGAACATTCAAGACGGCCAAAATATACAATATTACTTCCAACGTAAATTTAATTTTTAAAAAGTTTTTTTGAAAGGAAAATGAATTAAAAAATAAATTTTTATAATTAATTTTAATTAATTTTTCCTTTCATTTTTTAAAATTTTTTGTTTTAATTTTAAATAAATTTAAGTTACAATGAAGCAGAAAATTTGCCAATATGTATTTGGTTAATTAACAAATATTTAAATGAATTAAACTATGAAGTACTTATAATTGATGATAACAGCCCTGATGGAACACAAGTATATTTTTATTTTTTATTTTAAATATTTTTGGTATCTATAGAGTTATTACCTTTTATATATTTTTTTATCTTTCGATCAGCGTCTTTTGAATTAATAGCCATAACTTTGACTAAAAGCTCTAAATGTAACAGGCAAAATTTTGAGAATTTTAGAATGCCGTAGGCCAAGAATTCACTTTTTACTCAATCCCCTCCCCAAATTTTTTCCTTTTCCATTGGGGTGGAGGGAATTCCCTTCCCCCTGGCTATGAGCCTGCGTCCTTTTTAGTCCTTAATTTTTATAATTTATTTTTATAATTTTAAAGGATATAGCTAAAAAGCTTTGTAATGAATTTGGAAATGATAAAATTATTTTATTAACTCGAGAAGGCAAGCTTGGACTTGGAAGTGCTTATGTTTTTGGATTGAAACAAGCTCGGTATTTTTCTATTTTTTAAATAAAAATCAAAAATTTAGTGGTGATTTTGTTATTTTAATGGATGCCGATTTGTCTCACCACCCTAAGCATATTCCTGAAATGATTGCTTTACAAAATAAAAATAATGTTTGTATTTTAAAAATATTTTTTCTTCTTGGGATTTAAAAATTTTATTTTTGTTTTTCGGTACTTTTTGTCATAACGCCTCCTCCTAGTTTGAGTATCATTTATTCTTTCCTTCCTCTTACTATTATATTTGGTCAAGCAATAACATTTTTACCTACATTGCACTTATACTGCTTGAGAAAAATAAATAATTGACATGAAGAAGGATGAATAACTGATACTCAAACTTTGGAGGAGGCGGTATGTCCAAAAAGTACTGAAATTGGCTTAATGCTGGACTTATGAGCTTAGATAAAGAAGTACAAAAAATTCCTGGTTTGTACCTTTAGATACAAAAATCCAGATCTAACAATAAGTACCTTTTTTATTTCCTACTCTATAGTAAATTCATATAGACGTATAAATCTTCAAAATTATTTCTGATAAAAGACTCCTAAAATTAAATCCTAGATTTCTTCTAGAAGATATTAATTTTTAATTAAGTATGACATTGTTACTGGAACACGATATTCACTTGGAGGGGGAGTTTCTGGCTGGGATTTTAAACGCAAACTTATTAGTCGTGGTGCTAATTTTCTTGCACAAGTTTGTTAAAATATATTTATTTTTTTAAATTTATAATTTTTTTAGTTTCTTCTCGAGCCTGGGGTTTCCGATTTAACTGGCTCTTTTAGACTTTATCGAAAAAATGTTTTGAAAGATTTGGTTAATCTTTCAATTTCTAAAGGATATGTCTTTCAAGTTAGTTTTTAAATTTAATGTTTTTCGGGTTTAAAAATCGAATTTGAAAAAATTTGAAATTTTTTTAGATTTTTTATATAGGGACTATTTTTGATAATCGAAAATTTGAAGAGAAAATTTTTAATTGTATGACAAAATTCATTTTAAATTTATTATTAATGAAATTTTTATTAAAATTATTTTTACAGATGGAAATGATGTTTAGAGCAAAGAAAATGGGATTTTCTGTTGGTGAAGTGCCAATTGAATTTGTTGATCGTTTCTATGGAGAATCGAAACTTGGAGGTCAGGAAATTATTGAATATCTTTTTGGACTTTTTCGATTATTTACTTTTGTTAATTAAAAAAATATATTTTTAAATTAATTATATAGGCTAAAAATTTTAATAACAAAATTTTCGAATTTTTATCAAAAAAATTTTTGTGGCAAGAATTTTTGTTTGTCTGTTTCTCTTTATATTCTAATTTAAAATCCACAAAAAAGCCAAATCTTTATAACTCAAAATTTTTCCTGCTTTATTTTAAAAATTAAATTTTTGTTTTGCCTATATTTTCTGCTTTAAGATAATTTACTGTGATTAATAAATATAAATTATATTTCTAAAATAATTATTAAAAAAAATAAAATTATTCACTCATTAATTTTAATCAAATTTCAATCATATTTCAATAGAAAATTAAACCTACATACTTTATTTTTCAATTCATTTTTATAGACAAAATTTTTAGATTTTATGATTTATTGTTAGTTACTCAATTTAAGATAAATATATTAAAAATAAAGTCTTTTAGACCCCAGATTTTATTAAAAATTAAAAAAATATACATATAAATAAATTAATTTCATCATTTCAATTTACAAATTTCATTTTTTGTCCAGCAATCGAGATTCGGATCTGTCCAGCTTCCAGCCATTTTGTCTTCAATCTTGAAATCAAGTCCTTCCCTAACATATTGTTTAGTATTTCCCCCATCCAAGTTAATCCACAATCCACGGATTTCAGAAACACGATTCTTTTAAAGAAAAAAATTTTTTTAATGTTTTTGGATTAATGTTGGAATAATTAATATCTCAACCAAATTCACTTCTCTCAATGTTTACGGTATCCCTTTTTTGAAATTTTATTTCGTTAAATATTTCGTCTCGCTTTTTAAAATTTGTTTCGGCACACCCCTGGTATGTATCTCTATTGAAAAAATATTCAAAATATTAACCCATATAGTATTTAAAAATTAAATAAACTTTGAACGATTTCAGATCAATAGATGGCAAATCAATGACTTTTTTTGCTTTGTTTCCACCACACCTAAATCAAAATTTATTTTAAATTTAGAAATTATGTTTTCCTTAAACCTTTCCTAAGGGTGATATAATGCCCCTCAAATCTAATTATTCCCGACTGAAAGCTTGACTCATTTAAATTCAAATACTTTATAACGTCCCTCCATTCCAACAGTAGATACTTACATATAATCAATGTGAAGCTTAACATTAACATAATTATC
>RCFN01008537.1:8285-21547 GCA_003693605.1 Meloidogyne floridensis | reverse complement strand
TCCATTTCCATATTAATTTGGCGACATGAACAAGAACGCTTTAATGAAACACCAGCAACTGATAAATTAGTAAAAGATTTGGATTGTTTTAAAGGAACATTTTTCTGAACATTTTGAACCAAAAGGCAATTAAAAAAGATATTAAGTACACAAGAGGAGACAACTGAGGAAGAAGAACCATCAACTACTGAAATTGATGTTACTCAAGCATCGAATTAGATAATGGAGTTGACAAGCAAGAGATTAGTGAAAGGAAAGCAGTTTTGGTTCAAAATGTTCAGAAAAATGTTCCTTTAAAACAATCCAAATCTTTTACTAATTTATCAGTTGCTGGTGTTTCATTAAAGCGTTCTTGTTCATGTCGCCAAATTAATATGGAAATGGATAATAAGTCCGTTTGTTCACTTGACTGGGAGTCGGATTTTGATGACTGTTTTGGTGGTGTTTATCAGATTGGTGGAGAAACATGTATTGAATGTCATCCTCAAGCTAATGGAAAAACAGGGCTTACTGCAGATGAAAAAATGGCCTTGGCCAGCCATGAGGCTGGCCATGCTTTCGTCGCATTTCTACTCGGAGTTCCTGTTACAAAAATCACGCTTTTGCCTGAAGGGCAATTACTAGGACACAACAGATTTAATCATGGAAGTTGAGATATTTTAGCCGTCAATATCTAACTTCCGCCAAAAACTAATAAAATTGCCGAAAATCGGAAACCACCTAGATCGGGAATTGAATTTTTAAGTCGGCAGAATACCTTTTATATAAACATATTTTTAATTTAGGTTAGTTATCCTGCTGGTTTTGTAGAACATCGAGATAATATTTACTTGATATATGATAATAATATTGAAAAGATTTCTAATGATTATGACACTAAAATACGCTCAAATATTTCCTCACGTATATACGATATTTTCCGTAATGTCCAAATCCGAGTTTTCTCATGTTCTTGTACCGCAACAGATTATATTCCAGGAGAAGGTTATCTAAATAAAAAAACCTATTTATAATATCTTTGACAGTTAAATGTTGATATGGATATTACATGGGCTGATTCAAATACAGATCTTCAGAGCTGTTTAGAAAAACATTTTCAGACTTATGTAAATATAATATGTAGAAATTTAATAATTTAAAAGAAATTATTAATTCTAGACCAGCAATGAAATGTGCCCCCGTTGTCCAAATATGGAAATTCCAGCTACGCTCTACATTTGGAAGTTACCTCAAATTTTTGTTATACATCTGGGATTTTTTTGTAATTTTTAGTTATAATTTTTAAAAATATTTTAAATAAATTAGATAGTGACGGTAAAAACAACAATCGCTTTATGGAATTTCCAATGGAGGAATTGGACATTACCAATTATCTTCACCACATTTCAGCGGATAATGAATTAGAAAAATCAAATTTGATCTATTCTTTGTATGCAATATTGGTAATTATAAAACCATTTTTTATCATTTTTTGTTAGTTCTCCCCTGTTCATAGGAAGTATATAGGTAATTATCAATCATTCTTCCTTTCGTAATTTACTCTCATTTGCCTACTAGTCATGAGTTATCAGCTTCAGATTATACCTATGCCTCCGTTGGGAGTGTTTTTAATTTTTGGCATCATTCTTTGATTGGCATAATTGGGTAGAAGCAAAAAATAAGGGAGAAAATTTACAAACAATAAAATAATATAAAGGGACCCTAAACCTTGGGGTTTACCCTAAATAAGTACAAAACCTTTAAATATCTTCAGGAACACCATACAATTCTCGTAAACCATTTACCGCAAAAATTAAAAACAAGGAAACAGAAGAATGGCTGTGGTACAACGATAAAATTATTACGAATTTGAATTTGAGTGATATTAAGGTATATATTAAAGTTAAATTCGGATTTTTAAAAAGTCACATTTTAGACTAACGCGGCTTATATTTTATATTATAAAAGAAAGAATATGGAAGATTTAAAATGAACAATTATATTTATTATTTGGGCTCATATATACCTATTTTAAATGATTATTTTTTCGGATTAATTTGCTCATTTTCTTTTGGTTATTAAATTCTTTTCCCCTCTCTTATTATTCTGATTTAATTAATTTTAACTTATTTTGCTACTGAGAACGTTGACTCTTTCTCTCTTACTCAATTACATAATAATTTTGCCCGAATATGTATCTGTTTGGGGCATTTCTATCTACACATAATTCTGGTAGCTGTTGATATTTTTGGAGTTTACAAAATTTTAAAAAAATTTTAATACAATATATACAATACATACAATATATATTTGGATTTGGTTATTTTTAATTAAATAAATTTGTTTTTGAATTTAATTCTTTTAATATAATATAGGGGTAATTCAGCCACCGGAATCACCTATTTAAAATATTCTCCTTAATCCCATCCTCCGATATTACATCTTGATATTTAGCATGTAACAAGTTCTAATCCATATTTTAGTCCAAAAACGATATTCCAATCTATTTTTGCCATGGTCCAATTTTTATACATTTCTTCGTTTTTAACTCCCCTAATTTTGTCTTGTTACTCCATTCGAAGAATCATGCGCCAATTATTCGAAGACAATGGCGTGTTAATCAAGATCGGAGCTGCTTAGAAATTTTGATTTTTAAGATGCTGAGACACAATCTGTGGAATATCATTGAAAAGATGGAAAATTTTCAAAAAAACTTTTTCCCTAGAAAATAAAATTTATTTATGAACACTGATTTTTTAAATTTCCAATTGTTTGGACAATTTTTTAAAATTAAAAAAAGGTCAAAGAACATCTTTCTAATGATTATTAAGAGATTCATCTTGATTGTATCACATTATTTCCTAGGGAACAAATTCTTTACCCTTTCTTAGGCAAAATAGTCGTATTTCTTATTTAAACATTGAATGATGTGGAAGGAAAAGGGAGAAAAAGGGCAACATTTCCTATTGTGTGACTATGTTTCATAAACCTAAACGTATGACTCATAGAAAATTTTATTTTACATTGCATTTATGCGTTAATCAAGACATTTTATTTTTAAATAGAATTTATTGTAATGTGTAATTTATAAAAAATTGCTAAAATAATTTTTACCTTCCAATATTTACGTTTTTTATTATTTTTACTTTAGAATAAATAAAAAGCCGAAAAGTTTTAACTTGTAATTCTTTTTGATTTAACCTTTTTTGTTCAATCTCTTTTTACGTTCTTACTGGAAATGGAAAAAAACTTAATTTCCATTTTTTAATAGATTTGAATTCTTCACTTAGTTTGATAAATATTCTCCTTTTACGTTCTTACTTGAAATGGAAATAATTTTATTGTAATGCTCAATTACTTTTGATGAAAAAATAATTCCTCTAATCATGCAGAAGGCTCGTGTTAAGGTTCTTGGCACAACTATTGCTGACAACAAACATATGTTTTATACGAATGGCTCCCTTGAAATGGGAGACTCCGGAGGGCCCTTAGTGTTTGAAGATTCTGGCAAAAGAGTTATTGGCGGTATTCATCATGGAACTGCAGTAATATTTGACAAGTACAACAGAAAAAAAGAAATAAGTTTATTTGTTCGAGTGTATGATCATGTTAACTGGGTTAACAAACAGATAGATTATAATATGTGAGTATTTTTTCTATAAATATGCGAGAATTGTTTCGGGCGTGTTTTCTGTTTTAATAAAATAGTGCAAAAAATAATGAAGTAAATTGACAAAAATTTGTTTATCCGTTTAACTTGTTTCCCTAAAATATCAAATCAAGATTCCTCGTCTTAGATTAGACTTTACCAGTTTTTGCCTCCCCATCATTGCAGACAACAAATCTTTTAGTAAACCGTAGACTTAAAACTTACTTCTTAGTCATTATATAAAATTTAAAAAATTAAGGGGAATACATAGCTCAGTTGGATATTATTTTAGAGGATATACAATAAATCTAATTTAATTTTTAAATTTTAAAAGATATATTTAGGCTTTTTAGTTAAAGCTAAAAAATTACCTAAATTATATACCCATACACAATCTTATTTTATATTTAGGCATGATGACCTTTATTAGTTGGTTATACATGTTTTGGATTGTAAATGTTGGTGAATAAAAATAAAGAAGATATTAGAATTGATTTTAAAAGTGATAAAGGATTCAGATAATTTTACTTTTCGTCTACCTTAAATTAAATTATCTGTTTAATTTAATGGGTTCTTTGTAATAAAATTTTAAAGTTGTTAAATCAAAAACAACAAAAAACTTTATTGCTAAATCCACGGTAACTCAAGTCATGACCATTTCATCAGATTCTAGGCTTTCATATAAATTCATTAACTCCCCTCAGCCTCGAAGGAAAATTTTTCTAAAATTATTATTAAATTTCACTTGATTACTATCATCTCATTTTCTGGTTCACTTCAACGGAGATCAACATTGATTGATTTCTTTTTAAAATAGGGGGATTCTCATATTTGAAGGGTCATTTTTCTAATTCTGTTTGATTATTTTACATTATTTCCTAGCGAATAACTTTTCTGAAGATTAACATCAATAGAGAATTTGGTAAAACATAAGAATCCTTGCACTTATTATAGTGATTTTTAAAATTTTTTGAGTGACTCTATTTTTGTTATTTTTTGATTAATTTTGTAAGTCAAAGTATTTTTAGCCAATACTATAATCGAATTAACTCTGCTTTTCAAAACTATTATGCTTATTTTTTCTATTTTTTATAGACTGAAAAGCCTGGGCTTTTACTTTTATATTCTTTTCCTTTTAAATTTCTCTCGAAAAGGGTATTTTTATTTTTGAATGTATATTCTATAACAAAACAAGAAAGTGCCATTTTCTGTGGCCACAATACAAACACTACTTTTTAGCTTAAAATAGAGAGTAAAAGAATGAATATATAGCTAGAGGGATACCCGTTAAGGGGTTATATGTAGAAGAAAATGTTGGGGGTTTAAATAGAAAATGTGTATATATCTAGCAGTAGCAAGCGTGCTAAGAAAAGAGAAATGATGAATTTTCCTTAAAAAGCTACACACACTTATTTTTGCCATAAAATGCTTTAATGACAACCCGAAATGTTGAAGTAATATTTTTAATTGAGTTAAATTTATTTACTTGTCTGACTACAACAAATTTTAATTAAATTAATTAATCATACTATTATTATTTTAATAAAGTGAGTTGCATATTTTTATGATTAATATATTTTATATTAAGTATTTTAATAATATTGTTACAGACAATCCTGGTAACGAGGGTAAGAGGTGAAAAGTTTATAGTAGATGCTCTATCGACTGAGCTACCTCTTTTAATTGGGGCGCCACTTCTCTTTAATTTTATAGTTAGCCGGACCATTTTCCTGTCCAACGAGAGACAGAAAATAGTAAAAATCTGATAAATTTGAAGATTAAAGTTGGAGAATTAACTAACGATAAAAAATTTTTCCTCCATAAGAAACAAATGGATCCAATTCAACAACAGCAACAATCATTTCAAGAAGGCCCCGATTCTTTATTCTCCCAACAGCCATTTAATACCGAAGAAGTACCTTGGTGGAAGAAAAATTTTCTTCTTCAACAGCCAACTTTGGTTAATGCTTGGAATGCTGTATTTCCAACTGTTATAGTTAATATATTTGGAATTGTTATTTTTCTTCGTATGGGATGGATTGTTGTTAGTTTTTAATAAGTGCTGGGTATATGACTACGGGAGTTAGTTACTGTGCCGGCTAATGCTTATTCTTATGAATGCTCAAGTAATTTAAAAGATGCCGGCTTCAATTCTAGCAATCCAGAAGCCAAGTTTCAGTTCCAGAGCCAAATCTACTGCTCAGAAAAGCCAAGAATGGAGCTTGATTTTTATAAAAATAAGAACTGAAATCAGAAAAATGTCAAATATCCAGCACTTGATTTTAACGATTTTAAAACAATTTCAAAGTGAAAATTTTAGGGGACAGCCGGTTTCTTTCAAGCTATTATTGCACTTGCCTTGTGCACTTTATTCTCTTCTGTTACAGTTCTATCAGCCATTGGAATTTGTGAGAGATGTCAGGTACTGTAGAGACACGTGATCCTTGTGATTAGGGATGTCGGTTGGTTGTTGGGAAATCTGCGGATATTCGGGACCGAAGAACTGAACAGAAAAATTTTCAGTTCTGAATAGATAACCCTACTCATGACTCTATCCGTGCCATTACCGTGCCATGACTACAAAGATATTTTTGAAATTGTATCTAGTGGAGGCCTCTCTCATAGACTATGAATTTCCTCTAGAACACTAATAGTGAGACCCTCTCTAATATTAATCTCGTTTGATAAAAAACGAATACAGTAAATCAAATCACAGACTCTCTTCATTCTTAACACTTTTTTTTTTAATTTTCAAAGGTTCGAAGTGGCGGAATCTATTTTCTCGTCTCTCATGTACTAGGAAAGCGGATAGGCGGTGCTATAGGAATTATTTACACATTTGGCCAAGCCTGTGCTACTTCTTTAGTTGCTCTAGGCTTTGGAGAGTCTATGGCACAATTAATGGGAATAGATAGTCCTGTAGCTACGAAAACATTTTCCGTTGTTATTTTGCTTCTTTTGAATGGTTTTTTAGAATGTTTATTCAAAATTCTGTTAAAATTTTGTAATTTCAAAGTTTTAAATTTTGCTGGACTTCATTTTGTTATTCGCCTACAATTGTTGTTAATGTGCTTTCTTGGAATGGCTATTGGAGATTTTCTGTTTGGGGCATTTTTATTTACATCTTCTGACCCTGGTAAAGGGGTTGTTGATAATTTTGGGGCTTTAAAAATTTTCAAAAATTTTTTAAAATATTTCTAAAAAAAAAATTTTTTTTATTTCAAATATTTCTAAAAAAAAAATTTTTTTTTATTTCAAAAATTTTTCCAAAAAATTTCAGAAAAATTTTCTAAAATTTCTAAAAATAATTTTCCAAAAATTTTTTTTGAAAAATCCAGAGGCTGGTATCTACCCGCTAACTGCCAAACAACTCTCTGCTAATTGGTATTCAAATTATGGATCAGAAAATTGCAGTGACAAAGCAACATTAGCCCTAGGTGCTGCTGAAGATCACTCACAACAACAACATTATGAGGCTAATAATTTCTTTAGTGTTTTTGGTGTTTTGTTTGCTAATTTTATTGGTGTTTTGGCTGGTAATACATAAAAGTTTTTTTAAAATTAGTCTCTCAAGTACATACCTTATCGAGAACTTTTTCTCTAGGAAATGAAGGAGAGGAACTTTGTGGTATATAGGAACTTGTAATGGAGAGTTCCTCTCTTCTTTTCTAGTAGAGGGCAACTTTATTGATGGCCTAGATCATATTCAAGTTCTAAAATTTAAAAATCCTAAGCCTGTTCTTTCCAAATTTAAACCAGGAATTAAATTGAATACAGGAATTTCAAAGAAAACCAGAGTCTTGTGTAGGAATAGTCCGATCGCTTTTACCATACTTGACTTAAAAAAGACATCAAATTATCTAAGTATATTTATTAAAATATTTTTTATGTGTTAACATGAGCGGCAATTTGGTTGACCCCTTGAGGAATATAGCTGAAGGTGAATTGGGGGCGCTTGGATTTAGTTTTGGACTTTGTTTTGTTTTTATGTTACTTTTGGGTGCTTCTGTTGACAGGTACAATGTTATTTATTGAGGGAGGAATTGAATGAGGAGCTTCTTAAATTAACTAAAATTACAAAGAAAGAATTTACTCAGTTCCTTTCTTCAATAAAATTTTTTAATAAAAGAAATGCCCTTCAATGTGATGCAATGATATCAGAAAAATTATCATTAACCAAACTCGTATTTCTTGGAGGTCTTTACATTTCTTGTTTGTCAGCAATTCTTTCTTCTACTTTGGGTACTTCTAGAGTAGTCCAAGGCATTGCTAATGAAGGATTGTTTCCTCAAATGAGCAAATTACTTATTGAGGTAAACAAATAATTAAAGGAATTATTGAGAATTCTCATAGAGGGAACTGCCCACTTTTCGCAGGAACACCGGATTTATCAGAGCCCTCTATCGTAGAGTTTACGAAGGTCGGATATGTATAGAAAATTTCGATATGAGTCGCCTTATCTTTTCAATTGCCTTTAATGTACTTAGACTTGCTAAAATATTTTTAAATCATGCCTCCGCGAGGACCGAGCTCATAATTAGGGTTGCTGTTTTCGAATCGGGCCGACGTTCTATCATTTTTTCAGGCCTCATTTTTATCGGACCAGACCCACCGAGTCTTTTTCGGGCCAAAATTCGATGCCCGAAACTATCTTTCGAACCGAACCGGGCCGGCAACCCTACTCATGATAATGAGGCCTTATTAACCCAAGCTCGCTGATCTCTGATAGTCCAAAATACTCTGGGGAATGTTTCTTCGTTTTCTATTTTTTCTTTTTTTTTTGATAAAAATTAAAAAATAGGAATCTTCTCCAACCCGAGAATCACACCGTGCAACAGTCTTAGTTACAGCATTTGCTATAATACTTTTATTGCTTGGAGATTTAAATCAAATTGCTATACTTTCTTCTCTTCCTTTTTTGTTTACCTATGCTACTGTTTGTTTTACTTGAAATTTAATTTTTTACATTAAATTAATTTAAAAAAGGTCAATTATGCTTATGTTTCTCTTTCTATGAGTGATGACTTGGAGGTTTTGAATAATGAATGTGCTGCTGAAAATGAGTTTGTAAAAAAGAAAAATTATATTGTAATTGGTCCAGTAAGACTAGAAAAGGAAAAGATCCCTCCAATAGACGCCTACCTAAATCCTAATGGATGTCATCTCTAATAGAAGCCCCCCTCTATATAAATTTTCAGTGTTTAGCTGGAAGTCCAGGGATTTTTTGGCTTAGTTCCGGACAATGCTTACAATTAGCTCACTGTTAAACGCTAATATCGCTCTTAATTCTTGGGAAGATTCACCCACAAATGACTAAAAGTCTGATCTCTGAGACAATACCGATTTATTCGATAAAATAGATAATAAGTTCTGCAATGATGCCCATTTTCTATTAGAAATAATGGAAAAATCCTCTCTAAAAAATTTTTTTTGTGTATTCTTTATTATAAATAAAAACCTAAAAGCTCTTAAATCAAAATAAAATTTAAAAAATATTCTAGTAACAAACAACAAACAAGCTATGGAACAGTACAAGACGGGGCGGCCATTTATTCATCTCATGGACAACAAAGAAAATCATTAGATGCTTTGTTTGCCCAAACAACTGAAGGAATTAATTCTTTAAGACAAGAAAATGTTCAAAAAGCGTGGTATCAACATTGTATTAATCGTTATGTTTCTTTTGGAGCTGTTAGTTTTTTTGAGAATTTCTCTCAAAAAAGTTTTCTCATAAAGGCGATAATTCACATACTTGTAGCTACTTTTGTTCATCGCTGGTTTGCCCTACTTCACTTTATTGCATTTGCAGCTCTTTACTTTTATTTGGGGGGAACGTGTTCAGCACCCTCAGATCAAGGCAATAAAAATTTTTTTCTTTTGTTAATAAAGGGATGCATTAATTTTAAGCAATCAGAATTAAAATATTATGGTCTGAATAATTTTTTAGTTAGGGAAGAAATCGAAAAGTTTCAAAATCCTTTGACTATATAATTTTTCAAATATCCAAAAATTCTGAGATATTTAGTTGTGTTAGTTAATGTTATTTATTAGAGTTGTTCAGACAAAAGGATATTTAGACAAGGATGCTTGGTTAACTAAAAAAACGTTTTTTTCTCCTAAAACGTCATCCCAACGTTAATTTTCTCTTATATAAATTGATCTAAATAACATAAATAACAAATTTACAAAAAATTTTTTAGGTGTTTCCCGTTTCTCTATAATGCATATGATTCGAGTAGCTATGTCAACTCAAGATACTCCAGACCTAAACTCTTCCCAAAATTCTGCCAGGCTTGTAGCCCCTCCCCCCTCAGCTTTATTCCAACCAGGAAATATACAACCACCACAGGCTTTGAACGCTCAGAATCCCGATTATGCAGAAAGAAAAAATTATCATCATACTGAACAATTGGGGGCTGCTAAACAGCATCCTTAGATTGCATAAAGAGGAAGGAGGATTAGAAAACATTCTCGAAAAAACTCTCGATTTAAGATACAAATTTTTTAGAACATTCCCAGTGATAAATTTAAAAAAGTTAATATACATAAATTATTTTCAACAATTATGTAGAATCTAAGCAGATTTTAGTAACTGCATAAACACCCATATCACGATCTTTTTTGATTTCCTCATAAAATTGAATTATTGTCATTTTTACAAAAAGGAAAATAAATGTGAAACAAATTCGGCTCTATATGAAAATAAGGGAGGAATCGTTTTTCAATATTACATAATGGCCAGCTTTTTCTTCTTCGTTCAATTCCATAAAGTATATTTGCCTGTGGCCAAAATTAGGGCAAAAAATGCAAGAAATACATATACCCAATCTGAGGATAAAAATTGAAAGAAATCACTTCTAGCCTTCCAAAATACTCAAATTCGCCTGCGGCGCAAAAAGGAAGATCTTTGGCTTAAGGAACTTTCTAAATTTTCGCTTCCGGCGGTGAAAAAGTGGTTCCTTGGCCATCTAAAATTTTCAAAACTTCCCCTCTGCCAAATAGAAAAGCACGTTAAACTGTCCTCACCCTCAATAAGCCGTGCTCAAATGACCTCACCGTTAAATTTCGCTTCGCCAAAAAGACATTTAGTCCCAAATCTTGTCTAATGTTCTCCTTCCGTTTTCTTCTTATTTTTATTTTCTCTTATATTTAGGGCTGTACTTTAGCCGGTTCTTTCGGGATGTACTTTAACTGCGCAGGCCGCGCTTCATTTTCGGCAGATACTCTTAAGGAATCTTGCTTGAAGATGTCAACCAAGTGAGTATACACATTGTAAATCCCTCAAATAGTAGACACTAAAAATTGTGATAATTTAATCTTTGATATAATTATGAAGCTGGAAGGAATTTATTATTTTTTAAATTTAGGTCAATTATCCTGAACCATTCTCAAATGTTTATTTGGATTATGAAAAGAATATAGTAAAGAAGGCCAACGACTACCAAGCAAACCACCGCCGGAACATGTCCTCTTCAGTGAACGACATGCTTCGAGCTGTTCAAGTCATCATATTGCCTTGCACATGTTCGGTGGACAAGGTGATATTCGAGGACAAGGTTATAATTTAAGTAAAATATGCCTATAATATTTGCTTATCCAGCTAAGTTTCAATGTCGACGTGAAGTTCGATGATGGCTTGAACCTGCTTGGTTGAACCTGCATTTGCAGATCCGACTTTTGCAGATTAGACCCATTTCGCACTCTTCTTTACCTTACCTTACTCCGTGGAGTGTTTGCTTCTGCGGAGGAATCCTGGGATGCCCATCTCATCGATGATAGGAATAGGATCATGTTACGAGCCCAGCGACCGTTGACTCCCCGCGAGGCGCGTGCCGAAAAGAGTCGTCGAGACGAATTGGTATGGGTCTTACATCAAAACCTTTCCACCGGTATACTATACTATATCCTTTGATTTTTTAAGATTTTTAAATTTTTTTAAAATTTAAAATTTTTTTTCAAAAATTAATATCTGCAAAAGTCGGATCTGCAAATGTCTGATCTGCAAGTGTCATATCTGCAAGTGTCGGTATCTGGAAATGTCGATCTGCAAAAGTCGTCTGCAAATGTCGGGTCTGCAAATGTCATATCTGCAAGTGTCGTATGACCTAACAAATAATTAAACTTCATAGAAACAGAAACATCAAAACTTCAAAATGCAAAAATAAAAAAAATATTTCAAAACATCAAAATAGTTGAAATACAAAATTTCAACAAACAACAAAATGTCTAAATGACAAAATGTCCAATAACTTTTCGTCCCACTTAAAAAGTCCCTCAAGGATTAACGTTTGTTTCGGCTTAAATCTTTTTTTTAGAAAATTTCATAAAATTTTGTTTTAAAGAATACGACAAAGTGATATTTTAAGTTCATAAAATTTATATTTTTAGTTAATGCCACAATTTATGCCGAAATAATGCTTTATTAAATATTTCAACAACAACAACTAAATTTTCAACAGCAACAAAAACAACAACAAAACAAACAACAAATACATATATAATAATAATCGCCTACGTCTACTTTCAATGCCAAATTCAGCTCCAATTGATCAATTTTTCCATAATTCTGCACATGTTATTGGTTTACTTGGACTATTTCTTCGTTTAGAACAATATGGAGAATTACTTATTGAAATGCATGTGAAAAGACAAAACAATTACGTCGAATGATTTTGGACATACATTCACCGAATGTAAAGGTTCTAATTTTTTAAAGTCGTTTTATAATTAGAATTGTGGGTTTGGAATCGAAGCAAATAAATAAGGATTTCTTTATTTGTTTCTTCATTTTTATTTCGGCTTTCATCTTTTCCGCAAAACTTATCACCAAACTATTGTACTGTACATAATGTAAGTCCAGTCTATATATTCCTCACTAAGGTACTCCTCTCCTTTATGTAAACCTACATATGTTTTTAATTAAGCGCAGGAGAAAAGTTTCCTCTCGATATATTCTTAGTCAGGGTGACCCTTTTACCCTATTTATAGGGCATTCGCCCTATTTTTGACCTTTTCGCCCTAGTTTTTCCCTATTTTTTCATTTGCCATAATTTTGCCCTATTTTTACCATTTTGTAAAATATTTACAATTTTAGAATTTCTTAAATGTGATGGCAGAAAAAGTAAGAAATCTGGCTTCACGGCCTTCCAAAATTCCTAAAATTTTCGCCTGCGGCGCTGAAAAAGGAAGATAAAGGAGGGCTTGAGTGGAATATAGGAGGATTTTTAGTAGAGAAGATTTCAGAGGACATACTAGGATTATGGGGGATTTGACTAGATAACAAGTGATATTTGCATTGTAAAAGAGATATAAATGGATTTGAGAGATTAATGGTCTTTCTCTTAATCCCCCAATCCCAGCACATAATCCACCAAAATTGGACATAAACCACCAAATTGGACCTCTTTATTTCTGAACCAAATTTACTCAATTTAGTTCAAACTAGTGAAAAATATGCGGAATGAAGCTTTTTATTATAATTTTAATTATTTTCTAAGTGTTTTAAACAATGCCCTATTTTTTGCCCTATTTTTGACCATTTTCGCCCTATTTTTGCCACATTTTTGAGTGGCTGCGCCCTATTTTAGTGGTTTGGAAAGGGTCACCCAGTTCTTAGTCCAAGATTTTTAGTGTC
>RCFN01008535.1:0-10794 GCA_003693605.1 Meloidogyne floridensis | reverse complement strand
ATCACCAACTTTATGTTTATCCAAAAAAGTACATTTAAAAAATAACAGAAAGGAAATTTTTGTTTAAATAATAAATGAAATTAAATAAAAAATCGTGGCGCGAACTTTACGGACCCGAAGGTTGCGGACACGAAGTTTGCGGACCTGATCTTTGCGGAACCAAGATTTTAGGACCGACACTTGAGTAAAAAGGAAAAATTAAAAAATATACAGTTTAATCTCTCTAATATATCACCCCCTCCCATATCAATTTCCTTCATAGGTTAACTAAATCTGAAACTAGAGGTGATGTATTAGAGAAATTATCTTTAGTCAATTCAAAAATTTTGAGGTAAATGTTTAGGGTTTTACATAATCTTTGGTGTAAATAACATGAATATATGGTGAGTAGAAGTAAAAAAAGTCAGATAAATTTAAAACGTTTAGGGAGAAAATAAAAAAGTGAAGATGAAAAATTCTTTTACAAAATAAGGTAAAAAATAGTGTAGTTTTTTGGGTACAAGTAAATTTAAAAACTTTTAGGGGAAATTTAAAAATGAAGATTAAAAAATTTGTTTACAAGGAAAATTAAAAGATGAAATTGTGTGTAAGGTGGGGATGCTCTCTTGAGGTTGTAGGTTTATGAAATATCCGGAACCGAAACAAAAAAATCCTCGTCCTTTTCTTTTTTACATTCCTCTTTTTTTCCTTTGTTTTAATTTCCATTTGTTGCTGATTGTTTTTGCAATGATTTTATTTTATTCTCTTCAACTTCTATAAAATAAAAATCAAGCAAATAACTAATTCCTTTAAGCATTTTAATTTCAATAATATCATTTTCATTATTCCAATCAAAATCTTTTTTAGTTATTTCTTTAAGAAGTTTTGGGATTTTCTTTTCTTCTGCTTTTTTTAATTCTATTGCTTTTGAATGATCAATTTTGAAATATTTAAATACTTTTACTTCCATAATTTCTGATAAATTCTTATAGTACCCTGAGACTATTTTAAAATTTTCCTTCTTAATATACCACTCTTGGAGTTTAGTATGTAAACGTACAGCAGCAAGCAAAACAACCATTAATTTGGATACACGACCAGATTCTTTAATTTTCTAAATTTAATTTTTTAATTTTTGTTGGTCAACTCTAATTGTGATCTCTACTGTAAATTAAAAAAAAATACCTTATCTTTCTCAACTTTTTCAGTATACAAATATTTTTCAATTAAAAATATTCTACCCTTTCCTAACAAATTTTCCCTCATTTTTTCATTTAATATTTTTGACAAATTTTCAAATGAAATTATTCCACTTAGTTTTTTATATCTGGGATTATCTTCTTGATTATCTTGATTATCAAAGTATAAATTAGCAAAACCATGAGGAAATGATTTAATATTTGCTTCTATATATTCAAACATTACAGATTCAAAAGGGTCAACTATAAATAGATTTTATTACATTTTAAATTAAGGATTAAGTTCCTATTTATCAGTGTAGAATAGGAATTCCGATTTCTGCAATCCAATTTCCAAAAATTTTTAGAGCGCTGTTCCAATACACAAATTCAGGTACCTATTTTTATGTTTAGGTTCAGAAAGGAAAGAGAAATATTTTCCACCTTATTTTACTAATTTATTACTCAACCCCATACACCAAATTTTCCCTTTAAGCACGGAATTTTCTTAGAAAATTGACGGCAAGATCCTTCAAAATGTTTTAGATTATGCATGAAATAATGGTCACCACAACAAGTCCTGTGAACTTAATGAACTTATTACTTTACCCCTAATGATTATTTTACCATTTTCATTAAACATCTGTATAGTATTTAAAATTGTCAGAATATTTTTCTTTTTTGTATTATAAAAATCAATCATTTCTCCAATTACTTTAAAAAGATTGAATTCATATGATTCTGTTACTTTTTCTAAATTATCAACTTTTTGTTTATCAATAGGCCAACCAGAATCAAATTCCCCAAAAAGTTCTTTTAATCTTTCACCAAATATAATTTCTAATTTTTTCCCAATTAACCAAAATATATTGCTTAATTTTACAATATCTTGGTTAGGGTTCTTTTTAATTAAATTATAAATTGTTTCCAAATCTTTTGATAAACATTCTATTCTATCGAAAACAAATAAACGTTCAAATTCCTGGAATTCAATTTTATGTGTATATAACTGGATTTTAAATTTTTTTGGGTTTCCCAGACTTGGTAATGGATATGGATTTTTGTATCCGTATCCGAATATCCATTACCAAGTCTGGGGTTTCTCTTAGTTTTACAATTTTCTTACTCCCCCCGGCGATATCACCTTTGTTATCCAGAGGCCGTAGCTATTAAAACACCCCAGACTTGATAATGGATATGGGTACAGAGAATATCAGGATGTTGTAATTCTTAATTGTATTTTTAAGAAATTGGAAGATTAGATTAAGGGACCATGGTTACCGAAAATTGGGAATCTAGATAATTTTTGGGCGAATTTCCAAAAATCGAGACTGGGATTCTCTGTTGCCACGTTTATTTTATTTACTATATTTACTTTTTCAGCATCTTTTCCTCTCATTACACCGTTTACAGTTTGTGGAGCCTTAACAATTATTCCTTCAAAAAGTCCTAAAGACTTTTTTAATTCATTTTTGATCGCTTTCTGATGGTTTGACATTTCATTTAATTTATTATTTTGATTAAATAAATATCCACGATCGTAAATATTATTTGCATCAATAATACGTTTTGTATGCTTAAATTTATTTTCTATTTTAATATTTTCAACAGATTTCTTGAATTGTTTTAGGGCACTTTCAATTTGTAATCGGAATTTATTTAAAAATATTAAATGGGAATATTCTTCACTTTCAATATATTCTTCAATAATTAATAATAAATTAATTCCTCCCTCTAAAATATTTTTATCGTCATATTCTGTTAATTCTAATAATCCATAATTTTTAATATTTTCTTTTAAATTTTTGTATTGCTTCTTTAATCCCTCGATAAGGTTTGATAATTTATCTTTAATAGTATTTTTATCCTTTTCAAATTTATCTTCAAAATTCGTTTTTTCAAGCATTCTTTCAACATAATTTTCCTTTTCACCATTTTTAAGGTGATAATATTTTATATCTTCTTTTAAATTTTCAATTATTTTTTCTTTTATTGAAGTTTTAGCTTGTTGAATATTAGCATTTAATTGGTCTAAATAAAATTTAGATTCCAATAAATTGCTAGATAATTCTCCTTTAGTTTTGTGTGTTGGGGAAGAACCTTCTGATTCACTTTCAGAAAAGGTTGAAGTTTCATTCAATCCATTCCCAGGCAAAACCGAATTTGGAGATGGTGGTGATAATTTAGTGAAATCGCAGACATTCCACACCAAAATGAAAAATGATAAAGTAATTCCAATTTTTGGCTTCATTTTTCTAAAAAAATAAAAAAATAATTTAAAATTAAAAATTAAAAATTAAAAAAAATTTTATAAGAATTATATAAAAATATATGTATAGCTTCCCAAATAGACTTTTATATAAATTGTAAAGGTGGAGGCGTAAGAGGAGGAAAGGGGTGAATATAGACACTGGCAAATCATGTGTCAAATTTTTTCATAAAAGAGGTGAGGGAGGAGGGGGAGAGAGGAGGGGAAGGGAGGGGAGAGTGGAGGGGATGGGAGGGGAGGTGTTGGGGAAAATGGCAATGGCATATGTGGAATTTTGACAAAAAAAATTCCTTAAGAATAGAGAGGAGAGGAGGGGAGCATATGGACAATGGAAAATCGTGTCCAAAATTTAGACAATAAAAATTCTTGTCAATTTCCCCAGACAATTAAATTGATTTTTAATTTTTAAATTATTTAAAATAAAATTTAAAAATTAAAGTTTGATAATTTACTTAATAAAGAATTATATGTATAAAAGTATTTAATATCTCCCTCCTCATTAGGGATCGGATTTTTAGGTTATGACTAGTGTCCGACATTTTAGGTCCGAAAAAGTGAGAAATATGTTCCTATTTTATGTTTTTAAAGTGGCAAAATAGGTTCGTCCTAAAACTATTTGTTGAATATCTTGTTTTTAAGAGGACTTTTTTCACCTGTTTAAGCTTCATTTGGAGTTTTTCATCCTAAAATGGGTTGTAACCTTTTTGATTCAAAAATTCTTTTTTATCAAAAATCCTTATAAATTTTTGTAAAAAAACTTATGATTGTTAAAGAATTAAATTGTTATTAATTGTTATTAATTGTTATTCTTCCATTTTAATTTTTGGAAGAATATTTTTTCAAAAAAAATTTAAATAACTTAATTAGGTATTCTAGTGAAAATTTTGAAAAATAGAACTTTTAATATTTTTTTGTGTCAATAAAATAATAAAATTTTTGGCGAATTTATACAACCTATTTATGTATCTACCTAAATATTTTAAGGGTTTTACAACCTAAATACAGAATTTAGGTATTAAAGAGGATTCTGAGAGATAAAATCGGATTTCGAATAACTCTACGGTAAAAAGAGAGTGGGGATGAAGAGGGTATCGATGATTGAAGTGGAGGGATCAGAGGTTCGAAGGATTCGGTAAACCAGAACTTTTTTACACCCCTAACGTTTTGTTTTTTAAAAAATATGGGTTGGCCTTGCAATATTCACCCGGTTGGCATTGCAATATTCTCAAAATTTTTTGAATGGTACATATATCGAGTCTGCTCCGGCGGAGACTAAGTCGGAGCTAAGATTTTGAAAATCCCGGAGCCCGAGCAAGGTTACATTTTTTCTAGACAATTTTATTGAAAATTTAATTTTGTAGTAAAGTACATACATATTAAAATGCGTAGGTTTTCTCCATGAAATTTGAAAATATTTAAAAAATATTATTTTAATTTGTTTAAACATCTGTTAATTAATTTGCTTTATAAAGAATTAAATTTTAGTTAATAATTAACACAAACTTAAATTCCTCTTAAATTAATTAATCTAAAAAAATGAATTGTAAATTTTTCTTAATTTTATTTTCAATTCTTTTAATAATTGCTGGAAGTTTGGCAAAGGTTTTCTTTTAATTTAAAATTAAATTAACTTTTAATTAATTTAAAGAATAACGACCACCATAAACATCCAAAACACCCAACACACCCTCCACACCCTTCAAAACGTCCACATCCAACACGTAAACATCGTCCAACATTTAAACCTTTTCCATCACCTAAACCAAAGGCTCTAAATGTTGAATGTGGGGATGATGATGAATAAATGAGTTTGGAAAATAAATACCTAAATGATAAAGTACATACTTATAAATATTTAATTTTAGATTAAATTAGTTTGTTAAATTAAATAGTAATAAAAAATTTTATCCATAATAAATAAAAATTAAAAATAAATTTAAAAAATATATTTTCAAATAATATAAAAAAATAAAATTTTTAAAATAACATCCTTTATGAGGCAAAGATTAAATGTGTGTTCAAAAATAGGGGCTTAAAGATGAATGAGTGTAATTTTGGGGTATTTCGAGTAAATTCTTCAAATAAATTGATAATAAAAAATTAGGGTAAAATAATAAAAATTGACAAAAATTTCCATTTTTAGTGATAAAACTTTGTTTTGTTTTAATGAAATTTTTGACAGTTTTATAGGGTTCACCAAAGAGAAATAAAATAATCCTTAATTTAAGGAAAAAATTTAATAAAAAAATCCAAAAATATGTACATGATTGTATATACACTTTCTTTTTTCCTCACAATACAATTCCGCAGCCAGGGATATCTTCTGAAAGTTTAATAAAAAATTTTATTTATTTTTATCAAAATTATATTCACCTTCCATAAAATAATCTCTAGCTTTAGATTGTTTAGTCCGCTTTACTTTGAACACTTTTTAAAGATTCAGTTGAACCTTTAGGGGTCCCAAATGCTTCATCGCCGTCATATTCACTCCCAATCGTTTCATTTTCCCCAACAAAACTATTAATTTCTGAATTTTCAACATTCATTTCTTCTTTTTGTAACATTTCTGGATTAGTTTCTTTGTTTTGTTTGTATTTATTTTCAATTTTTTGTTTATATTCATTAAAATATAAAATCACTTCTCTAATTCCTTTAAGAACTTCAAATTCAATAACATCATCCTCGCTATTATATTTTCTTTCTGTTAAAATTTTAAAAATTTCTGGAATTTTATTTTTCTCTGTTTCTACCAATTGTTTTACTATTTCTTTGTCTTTTATTGCGCCATATTTAAAAATATTTAAACCAGTTAAAAGTTCAGTAATTCGAGAATTAACTTGTTTAACTTTACTTCCTTTATTGAGTTCATTTTCTAAAAGAATACCAGCTTTTAAAACTTTAAGAAAGTCAATTAAGCGATAGAATACAATTCCCCTTTCTTTAGCAATCTAAAATTTAATTATAAATATTTTTATTTAAATTAATTGTAATTTAAAAATAAAATATAATTGGTGGCTAAATAAAGGGAATCTTGCCGACAATATATACTCATGTTCCGCAATAATCGGGAATTACTTTTTAACAGGCTCTTTATATGTTCTTATAGGAAATGCTGAAGCTCTGTGCGTCTGACACTTTACGATTAAGTCCGGCTTCAAACTCCGGCCAGAGCCAGTTCCATGCCCAGCACTAATCTTTTGTTAAAAAATAACCTCTTTATTTCCTTCAAAATAATTTTTATATTTCTCTATCAAAAATTCTCGTTCATTTCCTTCTAAACTTTTCTCAATTCTTTCCTTTATTTTTTTAAAAAGATCCTCCAAAGAAATTTTTAAATTTTCTGTAGCATTTTTAACCTCCAAAGAATTCTCAATTTCACCATTTTTATTTAATTTATAGTAAAAAGAGAATATCAAATTTTTAAATTCTTCCTTTTTTGTTTTGTAAAAATCAAATAACTTTTCAAATAATTTAAAAATTTTGCATTTTATATCATTTGGAAAACAATCTTTTTTATATTCTTTGAAAAGTTCTTCTAAATTTTTTCCAAATATAATTTCGATTCTTTTTTCTAAAATCCAGAATTCATCGCTCAAAAAGAAAATATCAAGTTTTTTTGATTCTTTTATAAGATATTTATCAATATCTTCTAAATTTGTAAATAAGGATTCCAAACGATCCAATTCCAATAATTCTTCAAAATTCTGAAATTTTTAAATGATTTTTCAATATTAATGTTAATTATTGTATATACTCAAATAATTACTCTGGGTAACTATTGTTTTACCCTCTCGCTTGAGGAAATAACTAATTTGGAAAGGGAAGTATTTTAGAGAGGCAACCCCTGCTCTTACTTATATAAAATAATTAAAATTAAAAATCAATTAACACTTACATTCAATTCAATTTTCTTCTTTTTCAATGGTGATTCAATGCTATTTTTTATCATTATACTTTTTCCATCAATAAGTTGAATGTCACTTTTTAATTTATTTTCAAAATTCGTTAAGTTCGAATTGGATTTTTTCCCTTTATTTTCAAAACTTTTTTCTAACTCTTCAATAGCTTCTTCAATTTTTAGTTGAATTTTTGGTAAAAATATTAAATGAGAATATTCTTTACTTTCAATATATTCTCCAATAATTAATAATAAATTAATTCCTTTTTTTAAAATATTTTTATCAAATATTTTTTCATATATTTTATCTTTGCCATATTCTAATATTTTATTACGTAAACTTTGATATAAACGTTTATAATAGTAATTAACGTTTCTTTCCCAATGATTTTTTAAATATTTTTCTTCATTATTTTTAAACAATTTTTTGATTTCCTCAACTTTATGTTTAATTAATTCAGCGATTGTCTTGTTAATTGTTTTTTCATCAGATTTTTTTATTTCATGAATTGGTGAAGAATTTAATGATTCACTGTCCGAAACACTTGATCTAGTACTTGGACTAGGTGACAACACTGAATTTGGAGATGGAGGTGATTTCGTTAAATCACAACTTTTCCAAATTGAAATAAAAAATAACAAAAGAAAATAAACATCTTTTGGTTTCATTTTCAAAATTCTAAAAAAAATATTTTTAAAATACCTAAATGTATTTCTATTATTTTAAATTTGGAAGGAATTCTTCTTATTTAATTTAATTAATTTAAATTTGGAATCCAAATTTTGGATTGATAAATATTTTTAATTTTTAACTAAAGAGTTTTTTATGACAACAATTAAATTTTAAATAAAAAATTTATTTTTATATAAAATATTAAAATTTAAATTTAGTTCACCTCCTCTTAAATTAATTTTTATTTTAAAAGTTAAAACTTTAGAAAATTGAAAAGGAATTCAAAGGAATCAGAAATAAATTTTATTTCTATATTTATTAATTTTGGGTAATTTTACATTAATAAATTTAAAAAATTAAAAAAAATTAACAATGAATAGACTCTTTAAAAAATTTCTTATTTAAATAAATTTCTTATTTAAATTTAAAAAAAAGGAGAGGAGGGAAGGGAGTGTCAGACAAAAGAAAAAAAGACAAAGAATTGAAGGAGGGAGAGGGCAGGGGGAGTGGGGGGGGTGGAGGAGGAAGGGAGGGAGGTGGGGGGAGAGGGGGGTGGTATTGAAAATTGGGATGTTGAGGGAAGAAGTCTAGACATGTTTAATGGCAAATCATGTGTAAAATTCACGAGGAAAATTTTCATTGATTTTTAATCGCCTGCTATCTCCATCGAAAAATTTTTTTAATTAAATCGATTTAATTTTTAAATAATTTAAATAATTTAAAATAATTAATAGAGCTCGGACTCGGGCCGGGCCCGGAACCGGGTTTTCCTGGCCCAATATTTTTCAACCTTATTTTCTTGGATACAATAAAATTTCCGACCGGTTGTTCGGCAATAACAATGGAATAAATTTGACTTCTTGGCCTCAAAAGTTTTTGAGATTCCCTTACCCTTACTATCTATTCTACTAACTTCTATATCCGACGATATCTCATTTAATCCTCCGATATCCTACCAAACCACTTTATGACACAACTTAATCCATCCAAATGCAATAATGCCTTTCTTTATTACCGATATCTTTTGAAATTCCTTTTACAATCAGGGTGACATAAAAGAAGCTGCACACAGTATTTTTGAAATAACTTTATTCAAATTGAATCCTGTTACGTATCGGACTACGACGTGTCCGAGGAATAACAGAATAAAGACAGGTTCGACTGAATAATACGGAAAAAGTTTAGTCTTAACAGTCGTTTAAGAAGACTAAATGTGATATGAAACAGGGATCCTGCTGAACCGATTCCCGAAACTCGGGAATTTCCCGACTTTTCTGGGTAGCGAATTTCCGATTTCCAAAATCGGGAATTTCAGTTTTATGCAAGATATGGAGGGATTATGAGGAAGGATATCTGAGGATTTGGGCGGATATAGAAGATATCAGTGTATTTGAGAATTAATGGGGAAGTTAAAGAGATCACAAGTGATTAATTAAGATATTAGAGAATTTGAAAGGATATCAGAAGAGTTCGAGTGATAATATCTCTGCCGATTTATCCATCAATATCCCTCTTAATCACAATTTCGAAATATATTCCTCTTATCATTATGATAGTCAAATAAAACAAATAAAGCAGTATATTGTCAGCATTTTAATACAAAAAACTTATAAAATATAAAAATGATTATCCTACTTCAATTTAGAATATTCTTATAGAATTTGGCGAAAAAATTTGGGATGGGCTTATAATAGAGGTGGGCTTCTATTAGAGGCTGGGCTTATATTTTTCAATGGGTCTCCTCGGGTGGGCTTATATTAGAGTATTTATGGTAATTTAAAAAATATTTACCGTATTTCCTCTAATAGAATGGCCGGCCATTCTATTTTTCAATCATCCTCCAGAGGGCCACTCTATTAGAGGGGCCATTCAAATAGAGGGGGCCATTGTATTTTTCGAAAAGAAATTTTGAAATTATAATAAAATTTCGCTTGCTAAAATGTCAAATTAGAACAAGCAAATTGAATTTACAATCTCTAATTTTGATTAGAATAGCCTAAAATTTTCAACAACCTAAAAGGTAGGATTTGAATAGATGCTGTTGGTCTTAGGTATTAGGAGAGCGGAGTGATTAAGAAGATATAGGAGAATTAAGAGGAATATGGTCGATATGCATGAGGTATTTAAAGATTGGGAGGGATTAAGAAATAATTAGTGGGATTAGTGGATATAAAGATCATCAAAGAATTTAAACAGATTTCTTCCTTACATAACGTGCCTGATCTAATATCCCCTATACCTCAAATTTCCCGATATCCATCAAATCCCTATTATCTCTTCAAATACTCTAGTCTTTTAAATTTTTCTAACTATTCGATAATTTGATGCAAACTTCAATACTAGCTTACAATAAATCAATTCTTAATAAGTAAGATACCGGGAGGTTTATGGGATTATGAGATATGGACGAGATGTTGAATGAGTGTTATGAGTAGAAATAAATAGAGAGATTAAGAGGATCTGAAAAAGTTTTAAAAAGGATTAAGATTATTTGCGGTCGGTCCGTTTAAGCTATCTATTATCACAGATATCCTGCAAATCCCTCATTAATCTTTTACCGATATTTAACCACTCATTTCCCTCAAATTCTCTTAAAATCTCTATATTTTTTCACACTTTTCTAAAATAAAAGATTCAAATAAGATATTAATTAAAAATATTTACTGATAACCTAGAAATGGCAGGAAAGATAAAAAAAATGAGTTGAAATAGCTTTAAATTGCTTAACTTTTTATTTTTGGAAAAATTTTAGCTAAAAAAGGGGGGCCACTCTATTAGAGGGTGCCATTCAAATGGA
>RCFN01008533.1:0-10474 GCA_003693605.1 Meloidogyne floridensis | reverse complement strand
CCCCCACCCCATTAAAGTATTGGCTTATGTTCATTTTCAGAGATTTTTTAAAATAGAAAAAATTAATTTTCAAAAGGTTTTCTAAAAAAAGGTTTTTCAAAATGCCTAATATTTTCAAAAGAACATTCCAATTTTTGCAATTTTGTTGCTTGAGTCATCCGAAAAGAAACTGAAATTGACTGCCACATTTGACTATCCAATTTTAATTCGATATCTTCTGCTTCAGCCATTTTAGTTGCTTCAATATCAATCATTTTTTTGGCTAATTCCATTGCTTCTTTTGAATAAATTTGTTTTGGAGGAGGTTCTTTACCTTCTACATTCCATTCAATTAATGAATACATTTCTGATTTTATTAGATCATCCGCCTGGAAAAATTTAAAAATAAAAAAGGTTGACCCTAATTTTAAAGTATACCCCTTAGGGCTGCAATAAATTGTACCTTACGAGGTTATCTTAAATAGGGGGTACCGCTTAGACAATTACAATTTAGAAATAAATCTTAAATGCATCAACAACCAGACATCCAGTCTGGTTTAATTGAAATCTGGTCAATTTTGTATGATTCAACGTCCATCGTCAACTCGGAAATATAAAACCGACTGTAATAAAACATTTAAAATATTTCATGTCAGAATATAGACTTGACACAACCTCCAATATTTATCTAATTTTCATTGTTTTTAAACAATGAAATAGTAGAAATGACAAAGGATAAGTTAAAAGTCGAAAAATAGTTAAAACGGAAGAGATAATTGTCGTTGAAAGGCCTCATGTTCTTTTGCGGAAAAATTTAAACAAAAAAACCTTAGCAACAGTAGTATCAACATCTTCGACAGCAGCCCTTTGTGTCCTAGCAGAAAATGCATTAATTCGTGCAGATTCATTATAATCATGTAGAAGAGTACTTTAAAAATAATTTGTTAATTTAAAAAATTGTAATCTCCAAAAAAACGTAGGACTATCTTCTTTTCTTTCAATATGACTATCATCAACTAATTCTCTAACAGAATCAGATACATGTCCAATTTTTATTATATCTTCCAATTCTTTATCAGAAATTTGTGGTTCTGGTAAAATGAGTTTGCTTCGCTTCTTTTCATGATTTTCGCCAAATATTGATTCGGGCAAGTCTTCGTTTCTAAAAAAGTAAAATAAATATTAAAAAATATTAAAAATAGAAAATATTAAATAAAATCAAAAGGTCAAACAACAAATAAAATTCATGAGGTTATCTTGAACGATTCTAGTGAAAAACCGATTTTTGGCTTTAGTTTCCTTCAAAATTCAATCAAACAAAAAATTCCAAAAAATTAACAACAATAAAAAATGACTGAATATTTTCTTTTGCCTTACCGAAAGTAAAAGCAAAACTAAGATTTTTTAAAACAATAAGGAAAATTTGAAAAAAAGTCAACAAAAATTTTGCAATAATTACTCTTAAAGTTTATCTATAAAATAACAAACTTTCTTTTCTTCAGCTCGTCTTTATCAGATTCCTATCATCCCTTTCCTGCCAATCTCGTCTCTTTTCTTCCACCATCGTTTTTTGTGACTTATCAAATCTATCTTCGCTTAGATCATGAAATCCTGCTGTGACTTGTTTTTCAAAGGGTATTTCATTATTATAATCCATTAGACGATGCTTCTTCATTTTATAAGCCCAACCAGATCCAATAATTATTCCAGCTGCCCGAAGTTCTCTTCGTTTTTGTAGAGAAGCAAGTCTTCGAGCCTCTCCTAATTGCTTTTCACGAGCTTTGCGCTTTGCCTTCTTTCCTTGTGTGTTGGCTAGACGAGCTCGGGCTTCTGATAACATTTCCAATTCTGAAAAATTAAATGAAAGTTGGTGTTAAAAAAGGAGAAAATTTTGGCGGGAAGAAATCGTCCTCAAAAACGTATTTCCTGGCATAAATAAGAAGCATTGAGATATTGTGGATTTAACAATCAAATTAGTACAACAAAATTAACTGGATCGTTAAAATATTTTTATAACTAAATTAGTACGGGTTAACCAGATAAAACAGTTTCGAAAAGTTTCCAAAGTCAATCTGGGCTTAACACGACCTCTAATATTTATCTAATTTCCATTGTTTCTGAATAATTAAATATTAAAACTGACTCGGAATTATTTTAATTTTAAAAATAATTTTAAAAAATTTTAATTAAAAAAATAAAAGAAAAGACGAATAGAGAACTAAGGACAGGCCAAGAAGACAGACCGAGTCTACCTTAATAGTCTACCTTAATCTACCTTAATAGTCTACCTTAATCTACCCCTTAATCGAGAGTTTAATCAGTCCAATTTTTATAATTAAACTAATTAGAACCAGATAAACCCCCTAAAAATCTCTCAATTTTCATTAAAAAATATTATTTTTTAAACCTTATGTAAATCTGTTCCACCTGCCCCACGCTTTTTATATTCAATATTTAATTTTGATGGTAGAGGTAATTGTCGTTGAAAGGCTTTTGTTCGTTTTTCCAATTCGAATGCTTTCTTCTTTTCGGCTATTGCTTGACGATGCTTTTCAAGTTCCGCGGCATCCTCAATCCATTCCTAAAGGAAAAAATTTTTTGTATAAAAATTTCTAAAAAATTAACAATCCTATGGGTACTGAAAAATTATTTAAAAATAGAATCAACGAATAAATACATAAATTAGCAGTGTATCTAACAAATAAGGGCTCAAAAACTCCAGAATCGTAACACTCACGGAAACGTTTGATTCTTTAAACCCGGAAAAACACTGTTAATAGGTCTAGAAACGATTTTTAAAATATCCTAAAAAATAAAACTAAGGAAAAATCAACAAGATTTTTTAGGATCACAGAAAATGAGACCCACAAAAAATCCCTCCTCACCATGATTTATTTTTTGCTGAACCCAAAACACGATTTATATAATTCTTCAATACCTATAGGATTGTTAACTCCCAATTTAAAACAAAAAAACCTCTCTCAATCCTCCCTCTTCATCATCTTCATCCCCAACTTCAGCCAATTCAAAATCATTTTTAGGTTTAGGTAATTGATAGAATTGTTGTTGTAATTCTTTTTTAGAAGGCCTAGTTTCATCAGAAATTGGGTTTATATTTAATTGGTCTCTAAATGGTGTATTCATTTCTGTTGTTGTTGTAGAAGCTCCACCAGGTGATGCAGAATTTAATGTTCGTTGAGAACCAGTAGTTTCTTTAAAAAAATAAGAAAGATATCAAAAGTACGAGTCAAAATTTTAAAAAGAGGAAAAAATTATTTTTAATTAGGCAAAGAAATTATAAAAATTGGACATTATTGAAAAGGTTATTAAAATCAAAATTATTGAGAATCTGAATCGGTTGATTTAAAGTAACCATAAAAACAGAAAAAAAATTTTTTAAGTGCAAAAATTTTTGGAAAATATCATCAGTCTTTTAAAAAGTTTTTAATAAATAGGGAATGTCTCTTATTCCTGGCCTTATTAAAAAACAAAGTATAAAAAATTCAAAAAAACTAACGTCCACCCCAAAAATCTTTTGAGTTACTGCCATTACAGAAAGAACAGTGTTTGGTGAGAGATTGGTTGACTTTGACTTCCCAGAGCACTAAAATCGTGTTTGTGAAGAGGAGTGTTGAGACCTCCTTTAAGTGGTGTTTCTACGTTTAAAAGAGCTAATAAATCATCGGCTGCCTAAAAAAGGGAAAAATTATAAAGAAATTTTGGGAAATTCAGCGGCTTTATAGTAAATTTTTCTAGTTTTACCATTGCCAAACAAATCAACCAAGGATTAATTTTGGGTAGTTGCTTCATTAGAATAACTGATAGGCCTTTACCTTTATGGTAGGAACGTTTCCCTGAATCTTTTCAATCCTGAGCTTCTTGTTTATTTAAAGTTGCCAGAAACCAAGAGAAAAAAGGAGGAAATGAAAAATTAGGCTCCTAAGTTCCGAATTCGTTTTTCAAAAACTTTGAATAAAAAAATACCCTAGCAATTGTATCAACATCTCCAACAGCAGCCCTTTGTGTTCTAGCAGAAAATGGATCATTCGTGCAGATTCATTATAATCATGCAGAAGAGTTCTTTAAAAATAATTTTTTTAATTTAAGAAAAAATAATCTTTAAAAAGAATACCTAGAAGGATTATCATAAACCAATTCTCTAACAGAATCAGTTACATGTCCAATTTTTATATCTTCCAATTCTTTATCAGAAATTTGTGGTTCTGGTAAAATGAGTTTGCTTCGCTTCTTTTCATGTTTTTCGCCAAATATTGATTCGGGCAGGTCTTCGTTTCTAAAAAAAGTAAAATTAACAATAATCTTAGGTTAAAAATTTTTGGAAAAGTTTAGTTTTTAATTCAAAAAGGCCTAGCAACAAATAAAAAAACTAATGAAAAACAAAAGATCGATACTTGAACGAATCTTATAAAAACGATTCAAGTCTCTTAGTTTTTTTAGCTTCTTTTAACGTTCAAGAATAATTTCTTAATCAAAGCTCGTGCCTTCAATCAAACAAAAGTTTGATTTCAAATTGTAAACAATTAAAAATATTAGGGTGGATAGACCTAATACTTTCTGCTCTATTTATAACCAAGGCTACTTTTCAAACTTAAAAAAACGAGGGAAACGTTTCTTTACAGGAATTATTCTTAGAATATATTTAAGTATAAAATAACAAACTTTCTTTTCTTCAGCTTGTCCTTGTCCGCCTTCCTATCATCCCTTTCCTGCCAATCTCGTCTCTTTTCTTCCACCATCGTTTTTTGTGACTTATCAAATCTATCTTCGCTTAGATCATGAAATCCTGCTGTGACTTGTTTTTCAAAGGGTATTTCATTATTATAATCCATTAGACGATGCTTCTTCATTTTATAAGCCCAACCAGATCCAATAATTATTCCAGCTGCCCGAAGTTCTCTTCGTTTTTGTAGAGAAGCAAGTCTTCGAGCCTCTCCTAATTGCTTTTCACGAGCTTTGCGCTTTGCCTTCTTTCCTTGTGTGTTGGCTAGACGAGCTCGGGCTTCTGATAACATTTCCAATTCTGAAAAATTAAATAAAGTTGGTGTTAAAAAAGGAAAATTTTCTGCGGGCAGATCTTGCCTCAAAAACGAATTTCCTGGCATAAATAAGAAGCATTAAGATATTGTGGAAGGGGGAATAAGGTAGAAAATCAAAACTTAAAATCACATCCAAATAAATGTCCGGAAATTTAGATAAGGAGACATTTAGAAAAATAACAAAATAAAACCAAAATTAGATACCATCTTCATCCATATCAATAGGATCAGGCCTAGCCGGTTTAGTTCCTGGTGTTGGATCAACATCACCAGGCTTTAGCTTCTTTTAATGAATCCTCCTCTTCAATACCTTCAGCACGACGTTGAGCTTCGTCAAGAAGCTATCCATATCTTTAAAAAGTTGAAAAAAATTACTTTTAAATTTAACAAAAGAAACCTTTCTAAACACTGCGCAGCAGTTCTTCTCACAATTGGAGCAATTGTACGCCATCTAGTTGAAACACAAATTGAAACAACAAAACATGCCCTATAATGTTAAGAGAGAAAATACAAGTTTCTAAAGATAAAAATATGTTAAACGAAAAAATATTCGATTAAATGAAAATTATAGTATTCACTCAAAAATTCATTTAAACAAAAGTTTAAAAAAATACTTTTAAACAAGTAAAATTATAAAAAATTTAAAAAAAAAACAAATAAATTAAACAAGAAAGTTTAAATTTTTCTTCATCTTAATTTTTCTTAAATTTTTCAACCATCAAGATTCATTGAAAAATATGGTTTCTTTTTGAGACTTGGATCCATGGCCTAATAAATTAAAATTATAAGATTGTATCCTTAACCCCATTCCATTTAAAAGGCTACCCCCATTTTTTCTGAGCAGAATAAATTATAAAAACTGCCTTATATTTCTCCAAGAAAGAGGCTTGTGTAATGGCGGCCGATTTAAATTTAAAAGGACCAGCTAAAATAAATTTGAGCGCAGGAAAATAGCTTCTGACTAGTTTTCGGTTTCGCCAAATTCTTCGGTTAAACGAAACCGAACCGAAAAACTGAACCGAAGCCTTCGGTTAACAAAAACCAAACCAATATTTTTCGGTTAACCGAACCGATTTCGAGAGTTAAGGGTTGTATTTATTAGCGGTGGGGTGAACAAAGGGGACTCAAAATCAAAAATACGTTGGCTTGCTCCCTTTGCCTAATCTGAGTTTCTCAAGACCGCCTTATTCCCTTAGTCCCAAAGAATCATCTTATCCCTTACTAGTCCCAAAACCTTTTTAATCCGCACAAATACTTTATCCACCCATCTTTTCAAATCTCAAGTCATACCTTCAGAGCATCCATAATTCGACGAATGCCGACAAAATAATTCGAAGCAGAATAATGAGCGGCCTCATCTGTGGCTGTGTATTGATCATATGTTGGGAATCCAACAAATCCCAAATTGATTCCAATAAGACCATCTGGAGACCAAACACCAGCTCCAGAATCTCCATAATTTGTTGATACATTACCCAAATAGAAAGGACCAATAAAATCATCAGTGTCATCTAAAATTTATTAAATTTTTAGTCTTTAAAATTTTTTTTAATCAACCCCTGAAAGTCTGTTTTTCTTGAATGTGCAATATTCCATTTCTATAGGAAAGACATTCAAGCTCGTTGCCGTAACCAATTAAGGCAATGTTTGTTCCAAGCATAGGATTGAGTTTCATAGGCGGGCTTTCCGTCATGACATTTTTATTTGATTTAAGAATTACAAAGTCAAAACGTCTAGATACGTATTTTACATTTGTTTTGTATTGATGAAATCCATTGTGCGTATAAATTGTTACTTCATCATCAATTTCATATTGAAGATGTGGACCATGACGATATGTAATCAAATAATTTGGTTTAAGTAAAACAACACAAGATTTAGCTCCAGATGTTTCCTTTATGTAGAATAACCATTTTTCAATTTCAAAAAATTCTGGGACATTTCCTAAAAAGCAAATTTCAAAGATTTAATGATAAAGGTTTAATCAAAGTAAAGATAAACTAATGTGAAAATATTAATAAAATACTTTTTGTTGATTTGAAAGGACCAGCAAGAGATTTATCTAAAAGTAAAAAAATTTTTAATTTTCTTGTAAAACGTGGGGCGTTCCCATGATGGGGAAGTTTATTTTGATTTTCAACTGATCAACCGAGTGATCAAATGATTAATTAATCTCTGAGGGGATTCTTGATTGTTCAGATGAACATGAAATATATCGACCAAAATTCAAAAAATTGGGACTGAAGGACAAAATAACGAAATCTGGATAAAAAATTCAAAATAAGAACAAAATCTCAAAATAAGAAAAAATAAGGATTGATAACTCAAACGACCCTATCAACATATGCTAAACTGTTTTTGTAAGTTTCAAAACTTAGAGAGGCCAGGAACGGAAACAGCAAATTAATTTTTGAAGGATAATGCAAAACATTAAAAATTGAATAACCTTTAGCCCGATAGACAACCTCGTAAGTTTTACCCATCCAACCTCCAGCTGGTTCAATAAAGGCCTTTACATTTTCATCAAAACTAAAGACAAATTATAATATTGTTTAAGAAGCAAAAAACTACTTCACTATAATATATGATTGTTCTGTTTGTTGATCAAAACCAAAATTTTCATTTTTATATTTTAAGCAAAGAGAATTGGCAAAAGCAGTTTCCAAAGCTGCACGTGTAAGAACACCTGTTGGAGATAAAGAAATACCAACAGTAATTCCATCAGCACCCTTGACATTTATAATCTAAAATTATTTATTAAGTTCAATTAATATTAAAAAATTTACTTGTCGAGACATTTTCTTTTTTTAAATTTATTTGACAATGTAAATATTCAAAACTAAAAAATCGTAAACATTAATAATTGTATAAAATATGAAAAATAAAAATTGTTAAATTAACAATAAATTAAAGCTTGAATAATATTAAGTTTAATTTAAAAGAAAAAGAAATTATTAGGATTAATATTTAGAGATTTGAATTCCTTCAAATGTTGTTTACTACTCTATTTTTAAATAACTGATTTGCAATGTTAATTTCAGCCAAATAGTTAACTTGTTATTGTGAAATGTCTAAAAATTTAAAAGAAATTAGAAGGAAATAAATAATAAGAAGGGGTTTCATTTAATTGAAGGGGTTTCATTTAAGAAAATGTTTCTTTATTTAAAAAATGACCAAAAATACAAGCACAAAAAGTCGATTCTCGAAAAACCCGGATTCATTAATTTGGGATAGGTTTCCGACTTATTCAAGTTTTGACACTCAGCTATTCAAATCTATCTCTTATAGGAACAAACAACTTAATGATAAAATAGAGAGGACTTCTATACATTACAAGTATATCAATAATTAATTCTTACCATTTAAAATATCACAAACAATAATTCATTTATCAGATTTTCTTTTAACATTATTTTTTGGTTATGTTGATCAGTAGAAAGTATAAAGAATAAATTTGTGTTTGTTAAAATGGAAATTTCACATCTGCTAAAACCTAAAAATTAAAAAAAATTAACAAAAAATATAAGAACAAGTGGAATTTAAAATAATTTTTTCCCATCAACCCAAGGAAATTTGTAAAATAAAATTAAATCCTTTGTTACAAGGTGACATCAAACAAAAGTCCAGTACTCAAACGGACAGATTCCCCACGTAAATATAAATTTCAAAAATTTCCTACTCACCAACAGGTAAAAGTTTTTCAACTTGAGAATTATTGTTAAAATGTCCATCTTCTTCAAATTCAATTCTTTGCAAAATTCTCCCATCCAAAGTTTTACAAATAAAAATTCTTCTTTCCAAAATTAAAAGAAACAAATTGTTCTGCTGTTCCTTCTCAAAAATTTTCATTTTCGAATAATGTTTGTTAATTTTATTTAACTTTTCTTCAAGTTGTATTAAAACGCCTGTTTCTGCTTTAAAAAGGAAAAAATAAAATTTTCTTTAAATTTATTTTTATTTTGAATTTTTTTAAAGCCAATTTCCGTTATTAGCAATGATTTTATCATTTACAGAGGGCTTATTTGACATTAATAAGTGGGTAGTTTTTGAGGTTATTTTGTGAACTGCACTAAAACACATTTTAAAATTCCAGGAATGGTTTTACGGAAGAAAATAATTTTTAATTTAAAATTAAAAAAAATACTTGCAATCCACAATTGTTGTTTATTCTCCCATTTTTTAAATATAGAAACACCAAAAAGTCCAACACTTCGATTTGTTGATTCTCTATATAAATGTTTAGGTAAATCAGAAAGGGTTATTTGAATACTTTCCAATAATGCCAATTGATTGTTTGGTTCAAGTCTTAAAATTTCTTTTTTATTTTTGGAGATTAAAATAAAAATTTATAAAATAATAAAAAAAATTCTAGACATGAACTCTGGTGTTTAGGATTTCAAGTTATTGAATGATAGGGCACCAAAATATATAAGCAGAATCCCGAGACGAGAAAACTGAAAACGTGAAAAAGTGGGATCTTAGAACAGATAGAGGTCCACAACAAATTGAGATAAATTAGAGGGGATAAGTGGGGAGAAAAATACAAATATACAACAGAGGGGTCTCAAAGATATATAAATATTTTTAAAAAAATTAAACCTGCTTTTAATTACTTTTCCATCCAATCCAACACTAATAAATATTCCCTTTATGTTCATCTAGCCAATGAAATTGCGTAATAGTCCTTGAGTGCAAGCCTGCTGTTGGACCGCCACCATTCCATAAAACTTTGCCCACATTTCCCTCCAATGTTGAAAGTAGTAAAAGTTCACCGTTGTAAAGACCAACAATTAAAATCTAAAAAAATTCAAAAGTTGGTACTTTCCCCTATATTAATCTTTTTTCCTCCTTTTTCCAAAAAATATTTTTATACTTGCTTAAACTTAAGCTAATAAAGATCTTGCCTTATTTGGGTACTTAATCTTCAAACAAATCAGCAAACAAGCAACTTCCAGAGAGCGTAGACCGCGATCTACATAGTCTAAAGAAAAGACAATCAGAAGATCTCTAGATTCAATAAAAATGCTAACCTCCAGGCAACGCAAAAGTTGACGCTAACTCCCATGGATGTCGCCAATTATTATGTATATTAAACATTTAATTTTTACAACGCAAGACTCTTCTTTGTAATGTTTTTTGAATGCATTCTCAGCAGCCAAACAAAGTGTTGTTATCTCGCTAGGATGATAAACAATCTGAAAGAGATTCTTGGAAAGATAAGAGAAAGAAAAATTACAAACGGCCAAGATCCATTTAAAATATCCGGGGATAACGGAAAAGTACCGAAATTACAATAAATTTTCAAAAAATTAAAAAAAACCTCTCCATGACGACCAAAAATTGCATCACTCGGACAAGCAGGTAATTGAATCCAACTATTTTGTTTCCGACGTAAATTTAAAAGTAAATGGCCCACATGTTCAGAACAATGAGAATCA
>RCFN01008531.1:2848-22744 GCA_003693605.1 Meloidogyne floridensis | reverse complement strand
GAAATCCGAAGAATTTCCAAGAACCAACAACACTAATGATAATAATTAACACATTGGAGGAACGAAATTTCGGCAATAAAGCAAATGGGATATTCCTCTGTTTTCTCAAATACATAGCCTTCAAATCTTAAAATAATTTACTTAAAAGTTTAATTAAGGAGAAGATGAACAATTATGCAAAAAAACACGTAATTCATTATCACAAAATAATATGTTTTTGTGTGAAAGTGGCACTCAACAAATAAATCAGAAACAAGTTTGTGATGGAATTGTTAATTGTAAATATGATGCTTCTGATGAAAAATATTGTCAAAGATCTACAGGATTTGAAAAAGCGAAAAATGAAATTGAATTTGAGACAAAGTGGGATTTCTTAGAATTAAATTCTATGGAATAATAAGTTAAATACCGTAAATCTTCTAATAGAAGAAAATCTCTGAACGAAGCACACTCTCCAATATAACCCCACCTTATAAGCATGATCGAAAAATAAAAGCACACTCTAGCAGAATCACATCCCCTAATATAGCTACATGTGGTTCTTTTAGAAGATTTACTGTAATTATAACAATAAGAACTTTAATGAGAACATGTAGAGATGGGCATTGATCTGGACCTAGATTCTTGTTGTATACGAAGTCTAGATCGGCTTGTTGTTTCTGAGTCTTATTTTTTGATTCAAGATCAACGTTTAAGAATTTCAAGTCATTTTTCTTTCCTGTCTATAGCGAATCCAAAAATTCGCAATAGAATGGAGTTGCTCCCATTTTTCCAAAATTTAATATTATTATTTTATACGTAACTATATTTAATTTAAAAAAGTTTGGCAGAGGAGCAGCCTACAATAAACGCAAATGGCTTAAAACCAAATTCAAATATTGCTTTTGATCAACCCCCACAATTAGAAGAATTAAAAGAATCTGATAATAATATAGAAATATTATTACCACCATCTAATATCCAATTAAAAGAAAAAATAGAAAGAAAACATCAAAATTTGCCTCTAATAAATTCGGTAAGGCGAAAATGTTATCCCGACAGGGAGGAGACAAATAAATAATGTATGCCGCGAAATACACTTTACACCGTTCTGGATTCACCTCTACTAACAAATACCGTATTCCCTAAAATAGTACTCCCCTTTAATTAGTACTCTCCTCTTAAATAATACTCCCCTTTGGAGGAGGATTAAAAAAAAGGTTAACTTCTTAGTAGAGGTTAAGTTTTAGTTAAGTTTAGTTAACTTCTTAGTTTTTCAACGAACGTACACGTCTCTAGAATTTATTTAAAAAAATTTTCGTTTGGTAATAAAGACCAAATGATAGTGGTTACTTAAATAACCTTTGTAGACCAAATGTCAGTCTTGCTCAATTTTCCTGTTGAAAGTTGTCCGAATTTGGGCTTTGCCTAATAACCAAGAACCAAATTTACAGATAAAACAGGGTTCTAAGACCCGATTTCTGAAAATCGGAAATTTATTTTTTATGTTCGGCTATATCCTTGATAGAAAAAGGATTATTAATCATTTAAAAATTTAAAATTTAATTTTTATCAGATAGCTTTTCAATTTGAAAAACCAAAAAACCACGAAAATCTAAACATTCCTTCATTAAATTTAATTCCTGGAGATTACCAAACAGAAGTTTTGAATGAATTAAATACAGAAGAAAATAAAAAAGAAAATCTTCCAAACTCTTGGACAGAAAACAAAACTTTAATAAATCAAGAAATTGAACAAAATAATTTAATTGTTCAAGAAAATGATGAAAAAGTGAAAGAAAAAAATGAAGAAAATAAAAAAGAATTTAATGGATATTTAAATAAATTAAATAATAATAAAAATGATGATTTAATAAATAATCAGACAACAAATTTTTTAATTTTAAATGAAAAATTAAATAATAATTTAACTGAAAATGATATAAATGGAGTGAGAAATGAAGCAAGAATTAATGAAAGTAATATTGTTAATAATGAAGAAAGTGGAGATAAAATGGAAGAAAATGAACAGACTGATGAAAATAATAAAGAGAATCAAGATAATAATGAGGTATTGGTTTTATTTAAATTTATAGAGAAAATTTATCATATTGGGAACCCCTAAAGATACATAGACCTGGTTTTGGACATGGATTTTGGTATCCGTATCCGGATATTTACGGCGTATACGGGCGTCTGGATTGTCTTAGTCCTCTTATACACACAAGCTGTTAAACGCCTTTTACAATTTTTTTATTTTTTGAATTCAATAAAGAATACAGATAGTTTTTAAGAAGGTATATGAGGAAATTATAAAGACTTTTCGGGTTCTTGATAGAAAAACCCTGACTTCCTCATGACTGCTCCGAATAACTGCTCTGAATAAACGATTAAATAAATAGATACCGTATTGTCTCCTCATTTTAATACTCCTGATTGAGTGGGCTTCTATTGGAGACGGACTTCTATTAGGGCAATACGGTATATATAAAATTTATTTTTAAATAGCAAATGAAAAATTTAACGACAATTATCAATAATAAAATTTTTAAACAAAATAAATTATTAATATCTACAACAAATATGCCAATTGAAACTACAGAAAATGAAAATAATCACGAGGATTATTTAATTAAAAATGTGGCTGAAAAAATAAGAAAAATGGAAGAGTTTAATGAAGAGAATAAAGAGAATAATGAAGGAAATAAATTAAATATAAATGAAGACGAAAATGAGGAAGAAGAACAAAAACTAATACTTAAAAGGCTTTATAGTAGATATGGACAGAGAAGAGCTAAGTAATTTATTTTAAAATTTTTATGTAGTTTTTTAACATAATTATTAGGCTCTAGATAAAACCTTTTAAGGTTAGAGTTGACAGATCCGGAAAAACGAATATTAAGTAAGTTTGAAATCCGAAATTCACAGGATGCAAAAATCTCCTGAGAAATCTTCAGATATACGGATCATTATACAACGAAATGAAAAAAAATGAAAATAATTTTTATTTTGTTTTTATTTTGGGTCTAGAGTTCAGAAAAAAACATAAAAGATTTTAAAAAATGTTTGGCATCCAGATGAAAAAAATTAGGATATGGTCAAGCTAAGTAACAAATCTCTGACCAAAATTAGCATTTTTGCTTTAATTTGCCATCGTTTCTTTTTATGTTATATTTAAATAAATAAATTAATTTCTGTTAATTTTTTCCGGGACAGAGATCTACTAAACCGAATAGAAAGTTTACTTTTGTTTGTTGAAAATGGCATAATTTCAAGAAAAGGCGGCATGAATAGCTCTGTCAATTCTTCAACAGAAGTAAATTAATGGGTGATGATAAAATATTTAAAATGATCTTAAAAATGTCTATTTATTTTATTTTAATAAAAAATCACAAGTTATCATAACATGATTTTTATTTAATCAATATACTCCAAGTTCAAGATACAATTAATGTGGACTTTAAAAATTTAAATCATTTAAAATTTTTCAATATTTGAATTATTCTTCGGCACTCCAAGAGCCTCAAAGCATTTATCCATTATAAAACAGGATGCCACATTCGTAGCCAAAAAGCATCCTGTTTCTGAAGCAGAAATCGCTTCACGTTTAACCATCTTACAAAGAGAGAGCGAATATTCATATACAGCAAATGCCAACTTGTTACAATTGCTTATAACAGAATCTGTAGCCAAATTTACTTTTTGTTGACAACACGTTTTATCGTTTATAATCAGAATACACATGGAGGATTCAAGAAAATGGAACGTCTTTCGACAGTCAGAAACGAATTTGCTTCGGATTATCGCGGATTCACAATTCATATATTCAGTTGCCAATAGAGGTTGTAATGTTGCACACTGCTTATTTGCAGCTATTAAATTTGATGAGTTAAATTTTTAATATTTTATGATTATTTTGAGGTATTTTATACATACTAACAATTTGCTATTATTTTTAACATTTTCAAATACCGTGTGATTTTTATTAGTTTGTTTTAGATATAATTAATCATATTTTTAAATTAAATGTTTTTTAGCATTCATTCTATATTTTATTATTCATTGATAGAAGGAATTTATTTTTGTTACATATTATTGTTATAAATGTTAAAATAACATTAACCTTTATTTTGGTAAAATTAAAATATTTTTGAGAAAAAAATATTCAGAAATTTTTTGTCAATTAATTTTTTAGTTATTTTTTGTCTATTAATGTAAGATATCTTAAAAATATTATCTTAAATAAGACGAAGATTTAGTCTTTATTTTTATGCTATAGGAAAATTAATTGACATGTTAGTGATTTTAGTGATGTTTAGTGATTGTCGGGTATCCCGATCCAGACTCCAGACTCGGGAAATTTCCCAAGTTTTTGGCCTCCCGACTCCCGAGGTCATTTCCCGACCAGACTCCCGATTCCCGAGTTTTTTCTTCTCACGAACATCACTTGTCTCTTTGCTTTTTGTTAAAAACGCTTTACATAGAAGTTAAACTAAAAAAATTTTTTTCAGAAATATTTAAAAAAAATATTTTAAAAAATCAAAATCATTTCCAAAGCTGTCCAAGCATTTCAAAATGCAAATCCTGTTCTTTTGATGCAACAATCTTTGAAGTAATAGCAGTTTGTCTTTGAACATCTACTCTAGAAGAGCGTCCACATTTAATAAAATTAATTATTGTTGTAATTATTTTATTTAAATTTTTGTTTAAAACTGGGTGAAAACTATAAAAATAAATTTTGTTTTTAAATTAATAAACACTTTGGATCATATATGAGTGGAAAATTATGGAAATCCATATAAATCCCCTCAATAGTTATGACATGAAATGCTGATTGCATAAGCAGGAATAATTTAAAAAAACAATGACAAATGACTGACAAGCAAAGGTGGGTCGGAATTCCGATTTCCGGCGTTTTTTTCCTGATTTCCGAAAAAATTTTAATTTCCGACTTTTGAGCAAGTTCCGGTTTCCTGCTCTTCGATTTCCGACACCTCTGACTGTTCCGACCCACCTCTGCTGACAAGTACCTATTAAATATACTTACGTTATTACAGTTATTTCAATGCAAAGTTTACAAATTGCATGTATGACAAAATAGAAACAAATAACATTGTCCATTACTTCATTTTCCAAGTAATTTATTATTACAACTAAAATACTTGAAGATAAATTATTAATAAAATGAAAGAAAAAGGAAGGTGCCAATTGCTTTCCTGTATAAACATTTTCTAATTGTCGATAACGCTCATTCAAAGTGTAATTATTTTTTGTGTTAGATTTGTTATTCAAATATTTTTTATACATTTTTTTATTGAAGGCTGTCAATCGAGAAAATGCCTAGAAATTTTTCAAATTAAAATTAAAATATAAAACATACAATTAATTCTAATAAGCTAAATAAGAGTGAAACATTAATTAAAATAATACTAAATAAATTAGATAAATTGGCATTAGTGGAATTTGTAGGTATTAATCTATCAATTATTGACAAAAACAACTGAAAAATGATTAAATATTATTTAATCTCATTATGTATGTATGCCTCAATTTTCAGTGGTAAAGAAATTTTTAGCTTGGCCTAATAGATGTAGATACTGTCTTAATAAAAGGATAACTAATCACATATCATAAGCCGTTGCCTTCCATAAATTATTTCCCTAAAATTTTCAGAATATCCCGATTACCCAGGATTCTCTTCCATATTCCTAACTGTGAAAGCCTAAAGCAAAAGGACAACAAAGCGTTAGCAAAGACATAAAATTATTTCTAATTGGTATATCAAATCATTCTCGATTTCGATTTTTTGAACTTTTTAAATTTCTGTTTCAAAACAGTTCTGATATCAAGTAGAGGTCGGCAAAATCGTGTTTGCGGGAACCCGCATGCGGGATTTTTTTTTAAAATTTTTGCGGGACGGGATCCCGCGGGAAAAACCCCGCAAAATCCCGCATCCCGCAAAATCCCGCATTTTAAATTTGCGGGATCCCGCGCGGGATTGCGGGATTTTCCAAAAATCGTTGAAATTATCAATATCTATTGAAAAAAATCAATTTCCTAATCATTAACGAGTTCTTAACGCATTTTTAACCTTACATCGTACCTACGAGTAAAGTTGGTACAAACGATAAGCACTTATCCCAGGTCCCCAATTATCAAAAATCCATAATGGGCAAGCTCATACATATTCGTCGAAAATTCGAGTATACGAATTAGAATAGCGTGAGCTGAAGCAAATGTGATCGATCAACATCTTAATCTAACAATTTGGACAATTTTGTTTCAATGAAATAAAGATGATTCCATGGGCGGCAGGCAAGCATTTGGAAGGCCAATTATTCATATTCCCTCCTTTTTCTGTGCCGCAGGCAAAAATTTCGAGAGTTTAGGAAAGCCAGCTAGCCAAAATTCTTGTTCTCCTAGCGCCGCAGGCAAAAATTTTTTGAGTTTAGAAGGCTAGGAGCAAAAATTCTCCATTTTCCAAAATCCAGAAAAATTCAAAAAATTTTGCGGGAAAAATTTGCGGGATTTTTAAAAAAAATCTTTGCGGGACGGGATCCCGCGGGAAAAACCCCGCAAAATCCCGCAAATCGAAAAAAGTGCGGGATTGCGGGAGCGGGACCCCGCAAAATCCCGCGCGGGATCCCGTCCCGCGCCGACCTCTAATATCAAGTAATTAAAAACTAATTATATACCAAAATTAAAATACAACAAATTCCAAAAATTGGAACTTTTATTTGGCTATATTTTGTGTTAAATAAAGTAGCTATAGTTCTTTCTAAAATTAGGACATGTCCAATCAAATTACCAAAAGTTAAACAAGCAATTCCAATAGTCGCAAGACAATAGTATAGAGATAAAAATAAATTATTTTGTTTAGAAAAGATTAAAATAAGCCTGAAAAATTTAATTTTATAAAAATACATTCGGAATTTTTAAAATTCAATCAGAATTTTGGGCTGAAAAATCAACCTTGAAGCTGGAAAAGTTTTAAAATGTTTCCTATAATTTTTGTGTTTTTTTTTTCTAATTAAAATTTTCTATAATTAAAAATGTGCCTAAATTCGATTCCTAAATTGAGTAAAGCGGCTGGGCTATATCTATTTCTCTCCTTTTTCTAGTGCAAAAGGTTAATCGGCGACTGGGAGCGAACCAGCATCTTCAGAGACAGGACTGATGTGTTAATATTTAAGAATCATGAAAAAATAATTCCAGATAATTTTCTAAATGAAAATTTGAAATTTTAGAGATCTATTTTAAATAATATTGGGTGTATCTTATAATTAAATTCAAAAATTAACTTACATGTATAACCGAATTAATGAAAAAATAAAAATAGCAATACTTTGAGAAATAAGAATAATTTTAGAATTATTATTTAAAACACAACTTTTCCACAATAAAAATAAATTTAAAAGGGAAGAAGGAATTAAAATTGTTATTGGTATTATTTCAATAAAACTGACAAAATAAACTGTTGGAGTTATTTCCATTTTTTTATTTTACTAAAAATTTTTGTATAAATTTGTAAAGGTGAAAAATAAAATTTTTATAAAGTTGTTTCATAAACTATAATCAAGTAAAGTCGATTGATATCAAAATCCGTTGGGACTATCTCAAATAATGACACTATCTCAAATAATTACCTCCTCCCTATTAATTAACACCGACAGCCAGGGGGTAATTAATAAGGAGAGGATACAGCCAAAGGTCTGAAAAATAATTACCCCTCCTAAAAATACTTTAAAAAAGGTTCAAATAATTCCCCGTCCATATTAATTACATCCTCCAGCGAGAGGTTGAAACAATAATTACCCTGGGTAATTATTTTAGCAAATAGGTAGGTTTGTTATTAAAAACGTTTGTAAGTTTTTCTGTGTTAGAATGGGTCTGCCCTTGATTTTTTCCTTTATATCCTTTCTTGTTTTTTAGAAAAAATACCTCTAATCCTAAATCCAGAACAAGACAGGATCAGATTTTATTTACTCAGTCAGAAAACTGCTTAATTTTGGGGCATAAATTTGGGGCATTAAAATTCATAAAGATTTCTATTTGTTTAAATATTATTGAGAAAGTCTATAGAGTTATTAAATTTTTTTATAAATCTACATAGTTACATTCAAAAGCCAACAAAATTTTCCCATGCAAAAAAATTTTTAAAGTATAAATTTAAATTAAATGTAAACAAAAAAATAAAAATTTTATAATAAATTTCTCACATTTTTAATTATTTTATTAATTAAAGGTTGTAAATTTATCTGAAATATTTCTTTGCCATGGCATAAAAAATTACTTCTCGGTATGCTTACGGAACAAGTTCTGCCACTTTTTATAAAGTCAACATTCCCACCTATTTTTCCCACCTATTTTTTTAAACAATTTCACACCAAAATTTTTAAAAGTTTTTTGGACGGTGCGTTTTTGAATATTGGGAGGAGTTGAAATTTTGCGCACGATGAATTTTTTGGAATAAAATTTTATAATGGAATTAGGCTTATAAGCCCTGAGAGAGAATTGTTTGGGCTACAAAATGAGTATAAAAATATTAAAAAATGTAAATTATGAAAAAAGTTATGATGGAATGAAAAGTGTGCAATAACTTTCTTGTCACCCTGTATAATAATTTTACTTTTTCTCGAAAATAAAAGTTGTCAAACTATAAAATTTTTAATATCAAATTTTTATTAAAATTTATTTTTAAAGTAAGTATATATAATAAATTTTTTTATATTTTTAAGCTCATTTTATATCAAAATTAATCAAAATCCATTCAAAAGTTGATTTTTAACGTCTTCCCCAATGATGTCCCCAACCTCCGTGATGTCCCCATCCTCCATGATGTCCCCATCCTCCGTGATGTCCCCATCCTCCGTGATGTCCCCATCCTCCATGATGACCCCAATGTCCCCAACGGCGAACTAAAAATAAAATTATAAATTTAAAAATAAATATGGGAGCTTGACTAATCATTTTTTGGATTTGAAATGTTAATTGAAAGGCAGGGAGACATATAAGGACGGATATATCGAGCATAGACAAAAATAACTTCTGGAGTATTTATGTTAGACCTAAAAAATTCTTCTCTTCAATAGGACAATCTAATATCCAAACCCAATGGCCGTAGGTCCTGAATTTAACATGGTAACTGTTCGTAATACATTAGAATATTCTGAGGATTTAAAAATAAATATGGGATTATTTATTCATATACATATTCTTCCCGGGTATATTTCTGTCCCGATATGACTGGATCCCAATCGAAATTCTTTTAATTATTATTTTTTTATTCTTAACTTATAATCTCCAAATTCTTTTTCCTTAAATTCTTCTTAAACTTCAATTTCTAATTTAAAATAATTTAAAATTTAATCTTACATCTTCCCCCATTTTCTCCTTGTTCAAATTCAACGTTCATTTCGGCCGTAATGAATGTCGATAAAATTAAAAGAAAGGCGAGAAAAAGAACAAATTGTGAAAGGAATTTCATTTTTATTAAAAAAATTTTTAAATTTTATTTTGAATTATTCAATTGTTTTTCTACCTTTTAATTTTCTGTCCATTTATATATTGAAAATTTTTGAGATAAATTTTTTTATTTATTTTTTTAAATTTTATTTCCTTAATTTAGATCAATTTTAATTTTTGTCTTACTAATTAATTTATAAAAACAAAAAAGAAAAGACGAGTTTTAGTTTAAATTTTAGTTATTTTTTTCTTATTAATTAAATGAACTTTTATTTAAAAACATAAAATTTTTAATTCAAATAAGTACAAAAAAACTACCTAAATTTAATTTTATTTACTTACTAATTAATTTTTAGAGGAAGTAAATATATTAATTATATAGATGGGTAATTTTGGGTTCGCAAAACAAATCACATCCAAATGACTAAAATAGATTTATAGAACATTAAAATAGATTATTAAAAAGATTATAAAACAATTTGGAATTAGAAATAAAAATGATGCATGTTGTGCTTAAATTTTGAAATTTTCAGAAGGCTAAGAAGCCAGAAATCTTTTTTTAAATTCACTTTTTCTCGAAAATACGCAAAACATTTTAAAAATTGATAAGAAACGAGACAAAAATTTTAAAAAATGGGTAAATCCACAAAAACTTTAAAAAGCATAGACAGCAAGAACCCATTGAAAGGAGATAGATTTTTTTTGAAATAGGAAAATTTAAAAATATTTATAAACTTTTTTGAATTCACTAGTAAATATTAAAGTGAATGGAGAATAAAGGATAATAAATCTATGCAGATAGATTTATTAGGAAACAAGATCAGTAATTTAAAAAAAATTCTCTCTCACTCAATTTCAACCTCTTTCAATTTAATTTCAATATCCTTTTCATCTTCCTCAATCATTTTAATAAACTCTTCTTCCTCAATCTCAATTTTATGTGTTAATTTACATAATTTAATATCCTCCAAATAATTAATTTCAATAATTATAATTTTTCTTCCAGGATTCGAATATTTTTTTAATTTTCTAAGTTTATTAACTTTTTTATTAAAATAAAATTTATTCGAGTTGAAATTAAGAGAATATTTGACGTATACTTTACTTCTAATCCATCCATTAGATTTAGTATATATTAAAATTCTTTTAAATGCTACTCCAGTCAGAATTACTGGTTTTTCATTCAAATAAACAACAAACATTTTGACTGAAAATTTTGAAGTATAGGTAAAATAATAATAAAAATAACCTGAGTTTCTCTTCTGGTTTTTGCTATTTATTTTATTAAACTCTGTTTTAATAGTTTTGAATTTTATGCCATTTTTTCTGTGCCAGAATCTCGTGTTCTTTTATTTTAAATCAAATATTAATTACAGTCCATTCTCGATATAACAAACTCGAAGGGGCGAAAAATAAGTTTGTTATATCGAGTGTTTGCTAAATCGAAAGGCCTTTTTCGAGATTTGTGAATTTATATATTTCTACTATAAATCAGCAATCTGACCTCGGTCTTCAAAAACCCCTTGTGCTAGAAAGAATTACATGTAAAATTGATGTGCTTAATGTTTTCCATAATTGAGGGTTTAGATCAGACGTCTCTCTAACAAATATCTAATTATTTGATCGAGGTGTACATTTTGTTGGGTGTGTTCGTGCATAGGGTTGGATGTCGGTTTTTGGTTTTTGGCTCAGTTATGGATATTAAAGAAATTTTTCCAACCGATAATGCCGCTTATACTTCTGCTAACCCTCCTCAACCTAACATACCGTATTTTCTCGATTAATTCCCCTGGGGAATTATTTTTTCAACCCTTCCTTCGCATGGGGAATTAATCGAGGGAGGAGAATTATTCGAGTTTTGGCATTTGAACGTGCAGTAGGGTATTTGGGGGTAGGGAATTATTGTTTCAACACAACTCTAGCATGGGGAATTAATCGAGAGGGGGAATTATTCGAGGGAGGCGAATATCTAGCCAAATTTCTGGCGAATATCTAGCCAAATTTCTAGATATTGAATAATAATTTTTATTCATTTTTGTTTTTAAATATTTTCCAATTAAATTTTTGAAAGAAAAACGTTCTTTAGGGTTTTTATTTTTTAAATAATTATATTCTCTTGCTTCTAACCAGTCTGAATTAATTTCTACTAATTTTGTTTTTTCACCGTTTGCTGCCAAGTTGCTATTATTTTTCAAATAAATTACAAATAAAATAAAGAAAATATAAATAATATTCATTTTATAATAATTTAGGGCTAAAGAAATAAAATAATTATTAAAAATTGCCTTACATAGAGAGGTAGGGCCTACAAAGTAAGGCCCTACATATGACCCCTTACTTTCGAAATTATTCAATCATTTAAAATGTCTTCCTCGCATATGCACTTTATTAAAAACAAATGCGCCTTCCTTTTTATTTTATTTTGGCATTATTATTTGATCTCTATATATTTTATTATACTATTTTGTCTACAATTACTTCAGACAAACCGGCCGGAGTTAAACTAAAACAAACAAAAAGCATTTTTTCAAAAAAGTTTATAATTATTTTGAATATTTTAATTAAGAAAATTTATTTTATAGTGCCGAGAGGCGCCTTATTTGTGAAGGGGATGATTTGTCATTTGTAGAATCAACATCTGTTTGTGCTACACCCAAAAGTTTTTGAGAAACGTCAAAAGCTGCATTTCTTTGTTCTTCACCATTTTTCTCATCAGTTACAAAATTAGAAAATGAATGGCGAGCATATAATAATTGGGTAGATGTTGGAATTGAATCTATAGAAATTATTTTAATTTAAATAGAAAAGGATTTTCTGAATAAAAATAGTCAACTCTCCAAATACCGTATTCCTCTAAAATAATGCCACTTTAAAGAAGTAATGAAAAATTTTCTAAACTTCAAATTTCTAAAAAAAATAATTAGTCAATATTGTTAATCAAAAGCTGCATTTCTTTGTTCTTCACCTATTTTAGATTTCTATATATTTTTTCTTAAATATCCTCTAAAGGTTAAGAGGATATTTGAGGATATCTTAAGCTAGTCCACGAAAATTCGAAATTTAAGAAATGGGTATAGGATTTCGTAAGGCCCAGTTCTATATCCTCTTAAGTTACCTTTATCTACAATTAAATGTTCATCTCCAGATGTTGCAGTAGAGTCCAAAAGTAATTTAATTGCTGTTAATGCTGGCCGGGGAATAGTTTGTTGATCTAAAATAAAATTTATTATTTATTACCAACAGCTGGGTCATGTCGTTAAAACAATGAGTTTATGACTCGGAGAAATCCAACCCGAAGAAAATTTGAAATCGAGACACGTTTCTTGATTTCCATTGATATTCTTGTTAAATTAGGGTCTAGGTTTTAATATAAATAAATTGGGAACATGCTAAGGTACCGCCGACCAAGATACGGGAAGCAAAGTAACCCAAATAAATCCTGCTCTTACAGTTTAAACCGTATCAGTTTCACAAAATTATTTTAAAATTTTCTTTACCAATTTCGTCTCCTTCAAATTTTGAAGAATTATTCCGAACAGTCTTTGGTGTATAAAATATTTCGGTGACGCCATCAATGCTAGAGACACTCCAAGAAACTCTCGAATTATTATTTAATATTGTCAATCCTTCCTCCTCTTGAGAACTATTTCCTCCGTTAATTTTCATTTTTTGCATTTGCTCGGCACTTACTTCAGCACACCAAGAAGCACTTCTGGCAGATGATGATGGATTTTGAATTTTATTATTATTTAGAGTAGAGATGTCTCCACTTTTTCTGAGTTGATTAGAAGGAAGAAGTCGATCAAAATTATATTGGTGTGAATTACCGGAAATCGTAAAAGATTTAGAAAAATATAAATTATTTTTTAAGCTTCAGTTGATCTTTTATAAACAATTGGAAATATATGTCCGTAAATATTCTAGTCCCTGAGAAGCCTACATATACGATATCCGAATGAGGATGTGAGCAAAATACAATTTCAGAAACGCAAAGCAAACCAAAAATTCACTCAAAATACCGTATCTCCGCTATTAGAATGCAACCTTCTAATAGAAAGCTACTACCTAAAAGAATGCCACTCTGGAAGGTGATTGAAAAATAGAATTCCATGGCATTCTAATGGAAGAACTACGGTACTCAATACGCAATGTCTCATATCTGAAGCAGAAGATTTCAGATATTCGGGCTTTTAGGTTCCTGATTTTCGGAAACGCCACCTTTCTATATTCCAATCAAAGAAAAGTTGACTATTAATATCTAAAAAATTTATTTTTACTTTCATCTTTTGTAAAAGTTTCTGCGACCAACGGCGAAATAGAGGAACATGCACGTACTCGCCCATTAACCTTATAAACAGGGATGCCATTATTTGAAGAAGATAAATCTTAGAGAAGAAAATTAAGAATTTTTATTGAAGAATTTAAATATATTTTTAAAATTTCACATGGATTATCATTAAAATTATTTGAAGAGAAAGGAAAGGAATAATCATCAAGAGAACCAAAAGATTGATGTAAAACATTATGATTTATTTTAGAGACTAAAGGACGTCCTAGAAAAGAGGAAAATTATCTGAGAAAAAAATTTTTCAAACGTGCCTGACGATTTTAGACTTCGTTCGCTTGAATTCCCACTAGATTTAATACAATTACTCTTAATACCACGAATTCCCATTAAGGAAGCTGAGAAGCGTTTGCGCAATAAACGCTCATCTTCAAAACCTCTTCTCATTTGTTGAACTATGAAAGAAATCTGGAAAATATCTTCCTAGAATTTTAGTATTTAGAGACCCAAACCAAATTTCTCCAAGCCATAGCAGTCTCTCTACACCGATGCTTCCTTCCCCCACTAGTGCCATCACATTCCAGAAGACTTTGTATAATACACCTTTTAATAATTAATATTTTACTTAAGGGTTATTAGAATTCGAAACCATAACGAAACGAGATAATACCTTTAAATCTCTGTTATGGAGAATCGGGATTTTTGATTCTTGTAGCTTGCTCTCAGTCAGGGTTCAAATTTAGAACTAACCTAAATCGAAAATTTTTCAGAGACTTTACATCGAAGTCTGTACAGATTATTAACATTATAATTTAGATATTTTTTCGTTAAAATTTCTCAATCAAACAATCATGTCACAAGGGAACCAAAATAAATGAAAATATTACTCAAGAAATGTATCCCAATAATGTGTAGGGAAAGCTCTTCCTCCATTCATCTGGCAATGTTTTTTGCCTAGCGCCTGGAAATGAATGCCTAATTTGTCTGTATATTGCACGTTTTTGACAATATATTCTAACGCACGAGTGAGAACACTTGCATGCCGTCGAAATTGTCCTTCATATTTAAGGCGACCTTTGAAAGAAAGTTGGAGTAAAAATATTAAGTGAGGAGTTTAAATGAAGCCTCTAAAGTGGTTGTATAGGAATTAGAGATCGAGCTGGACCTGGACCAAGGCCTGGGTTTTTCCTGTACCAGAGTACAGGTCCAGACATTTTTTGAACTTTCTGGATTTTCCTGGGCCTGGCGTTTTCCTGGACTACAGTCCCAGGAACCGGCCCAGTTCAATAAATAAAACTCCAAAGTCCAGGAACAGGTCCAGGCTTTTCAAAAATCTCGATCTCTAATCGGAATACCTTGTGGTACTTTTTCCAACCCAAAAAGTAATTTAATATCTGGCTGTGCTGTCAAGACTGTGTGAAAAACTCGTGAACCCACACCACCATCCGCAGCTCCCTTGAACAAATTTGGAAATAATTAAATATTAATGAATATTTTAATCACTTTTTTAGCCCTTTTCCAGCTGTTTTCAATAAGAACACGTTGAGTACGAGTTAATAAAATAGTTAAAACTGAGGCTGAATTCTCGATTCTTGACATTTGTAAATTTTGGTTTTGCCTATTTAATGTATCGTTTGAATTAGTACTTCCATTAGAGCCAGATTTTCTTCTTCGATTCTTATCTCCCGCTTCCAAAGTTTCCATATCAAAAATTATAGCCTGTTGTGAATCGTCATTTAATTGAAACGATTCATTTGTTGTAGAACTGCATTGTGGGTTATCTCGAGGCTTAAAATTTTTAATAAATTAAAATGGGGAACTTGTTTGTATGAGGGACACTGTTTATAAAAGACCCCGGTAAACTATTCGGCTTGCTGTAGACTTAACCGCAGGAAAGGTTTAATATGCCTCAAGTTACTACATTCAGCTCCACAACTCATAGCGTCATAGTTTTTATTGTTTAATTGTAAGTTAAATGAGAAGATATACGTGTTTGAGAATAAGATTTTAAAAAAGTCTGAGCTTGGACTATAAAATCTGGTAGATCCGGATCCAGGAACTCACAAACCTTGGCCCTGACCCAACTCAATCTCAATTAGAGAGATTATGAATAAATAATTTTGAGAAGTATAGAAAAGTATTCATAATGGACTATTCTCATATAAAAAATAATTTCTCCTTAACCTCCACTGCCACTCCACCCAATTTGCGACCACTATGACGCTGCTGAACTAGTAAAGAATCAGCTAAAATTAAAAAAAAGTTTCTATTAAATGATTTTCTAACCTCTAGGACTGTTAACCTTATAACGACGATCAGCTAAAGAAAGTTTAGTTCCAGAGCTTTGTGTTGCTCCCATTTATTATTTTTAATGTTTTTCTAAATTTATTTAAAATATTGTAGATATTTAATGGCTAAAAACAATTTTTTGAGGGATTCCTTTTTTTAAATATGGAATTTTTTGGTGTTCTAATAAAATTCATGGCCTTAGATGTGCGGATTTTGCCACATTTTGTGGTTTTTATATAGGACGAGGATGATCATTTTTAAGAATGTGGATTTGCGGATTTTTGTGGTCTTTTGAAGATACCTATAAGGATAATTTATATTTTCTTGTGTAGTTTTTAGAATAAGAGGTTATATTTTACTCTTAAGGTCTTTTAAAATTCAAAATTTTGCCCTAAAAATAAAAATCCGAAGTTACATCAACATTGCGGATTTTAAAAATTTCGAGCTAAGATCCCTGATATAATTAATTAAAATTACAGTATAGTTTTATAACAATGAATCAATAACTCGTTAATCTTGATCTGATTATTTTACTAGTATCATCTACCGATCTCTAAAATTCTCTAAAAAATTTTCAGAAAATATTTTTCTTTCTAAAAAATCAATCAGAAAAACTAATGTAAATTAAAAAAAGCAACTTAAATAAATATAAAATAAATAAAGTGAATAATTTAAAATAGAAAAATAAAAAAGAAAAAAAAGCTACCTAAATTAATAAATCGGATTAACAAAAGAATAAAAGACAAACGTTCCTAAATTAATATTTAAGTAAATAAAATTATATACATATGCTTTAGAATATTCTATAATTTTTTATCATGTTCCTTTTTTAATTAAATTTGTAAATAATAAAAGGCTTTTATTGTAATAAATATTTAAAAATTATTATCTAATTTTTTTGGCATGGAAAAAATTATTTTTTAAACTTTAAATTTTTATTGCTTAAAATAACAAAAAGTGGAGTCACGATAACGACAAAACTCTTAAGACGTAAGTCAATATAGGCTAAAAACAGTGGAGTCAGCAGAAGAGGATAAAAAATCGTTCGGAATTAATAAGGCTAACTTAATAGTCTTTATCCAGAGATTTTATTGGGTTATTTTTAACATTCGATTTAATAATATTCACTCAAGACGAATTTTGATCTTTAAAGTGGAGAATGTAAAAGTCAAAAGTACATTGCCGAAAGTAAAACCGTTTAAAATTGGACATCAGAAATCATATTAAATCTTTGAAAGTAAACGTCTGAAAATTCAGCTTTAGCTTTAGAAATGAAAAAATAATTTTTTGAATATTTTATTTTAATATAGCACTTCAAATGCTTATTTAGTAAAAGAATATTTCCACTTAAAAAATAATCAAAAAGACAAAAAAAATATTAAAAGCAAGTAAATTTTTATTAAAAATTTTATTGAATTATTTTTTAATTTAATATAGAAGATAAAACAGAAGAAGAAAAGGAAGAGGAAGTTGAGGGAGATGTCGATTTAATAGAAATATTGACATCAGAAATATCTGAATTTGAATTCTTTTTTAATTCAGAAAAATATTTAAATTTATTTTTGGCGTCAAAAGTATTATTTTTGTTATTATAGCTATATTTCCAGATTTCGGCCAGGCAAACACTGAAAAAAATTTTGAAAAAATTTACATGTAATTTGTTTTTAACCTTGAATGGAAGCGAAAGAAGACAACTAATGGTGCTACGCCAACTTAAAATTAATACCAAAAATTATGAAAAATTTTAAATATCAGTCAAGGCAAGGGCTGGGAATCGTAACCATGGCAAGGATGAAATAGTTAGAAACTGAAACGAGGAACTCTTCGATTATTTCGAACCGACAAAATACTGATATATAGAGCAAAGATATGCTATATTAGAAAAACTTTTGATTATGTTGCTAACTAAAAACTTTACACTAGATAGGTCAGAATTAAGGCCCCCTCTAACAAATAAGTAAGTTGTTGTTTCACTTAATTTCCCAACAAAAATTTGTGTTTTATAAAATAGACATTAATTTAAAGCATACAAACATCCCAAAATTGAAAAAGTAATCCTCTTTAAAAAATACCAATAAGCTTTGCATAGGGTCTAGCCCGTCTAGTAGCAATTGTGTCGCCAAAAACTTTTATAAAATTATTTTAAAAATAAATAAATTTATTTAAATATTACCAGATTTCATCCCTTCAAGAGTATGAAAAAAGAATAATGACACATTAGAAATAAGCAAAAATGTAACAAATTGTTTTCCGGGTTTTTCTCTACGAGTTTTGGGAGACAAGGCGCGCAATCTTTTTAATTAAAAAATTATTTTTAAGAAAAAGTTTTCCCTCGTTTAATTCAAAAATACCTCCTTGACAAAAGTATAAAGACTGACTGTACAACAACTTGCATGATTCGTGTTATAAACACAAATAACATATAAAACTGTGAAGAAAATATAAAATTATAAATCATATTTGGACCAGAGGTCGGTCGGAATTTCAATTTCCGACTTTTGAGCCATTTCCGATTTCATATAGTTATCGAACGACCTCTGATTTGTACTACATAAAGTTTTAAAAAATAAATTAACACCTCCATTTTAATGGGTGCTTTATCAGATTGAGTAGATATCCAACACATAACACCGGCTATTAGATAAATAGAATTTAATATAAAACAAAAAAATTTTTCCTGACTTGAACTATGTATAAGTTCCCCAACAAGGCCAATTGCTAATAAAATCTCATCCAAAAATTCAGTATTGGTAGATCTTTGTTGTTCTTCATGGGGTTGATATTGAAGAGAATTCATTCTAAAATTTGGCATTTATTTAATAGTTAATTGCACTAGTTATTCTCATTAGGTATATGCTAACATTATAATAAGTACCCTGGATAATGATTAGAATAAATATGGCATGTACTATCTGTTATTAATAGCAAGATACATAATGACAGATTTAAAGTATGTAATACACCAAGGATAAGATGGATTACTCGAAGCACAGACATTTCGATTCGAATCCGAAGAAAATTTTGAAAACTCAACCCAACGCCGAAAACTTTCCGAACCCGATCTATCATTGTCACACACAGTTAAAATGCAAAGGGGTTTTCTGTGGGTTCTAGGAGTGGGTTTTAGGAAACGAAAAATGTAGCCGATTAAATAAACAATTATTAATAATTTCTAAACAAATCTCAACAAAAATTATGTAAATTTCCTGAATAATCCAATAGAACAACCAATCAGTGTACAACAAAATAAAGCCATATCTGAAAGTCTAAAGACAAGCAAAGCCCCATCTGGATCTTCATGTTGTGAGAAAAACGAATGTATACCAATTGATACAAAAGAAGCAATTAAAAATAAAAGTCCAGCAAAGAGACCTCCGCTTGATGCACTTAATAAAATATTTGTTTAAAAAGTTATAGTATAAAGTTGAATCAAGATAACACGTTATTACGTCTACTAATCAGCTTTGATGTAGATCTAAGTTTAGTTTATTAATGAAGCTCGAACTTATCAAATCCGGACTATGTTCCAAAGGTTTATAAGTAGTTTTAACTTGTCAAGGACGAGTGATAATTGTAGGTTTTGTCAAGAATAACAGGATTAGACCGGACCATGAAAACCCTGACCAGTGCCTCTGAAATAAGTTAATTTGAACATGGAACTACCTGCAATCAATCCTAATATTCTTTGTAGTTTTAGTAGATTGAGATTTTGTTGTTAACAGATTAAAATATTCATCATTAAATAAAATATTCATCATTTATAATTATTGGAATTATTAATTAAATTGTTATCAATTGATTTCCAAATTGTTATCATAATTGCAGCACCAATTACAGAATATTCCTAAAACATATAGGACTTACTGAATTTTAATGAA
>RCFN01008528.1:12515-25153 GCA_003693605.1 Meloidogyne floridensis | reverse complement strand
TAGATCTAGGAAAAATTTCTGGACCGAGATATAGGTCCCTGAAGTTTGAAAAACCATAGGGGGGAGTAAGCTCAATTTTGGGGTAAAAAATTCGAATATGCAAATTATACCTCGTTCGAAAGAGCTCGTCGAGCTGAGTCGAATGACACCAAAATCAACGAAATCCGACTTGATTGGACCGAGATATAAACCCCCTAAAAACCTAAGTTACAAAGGGGCGATTTTTGGAATAAAAAATTTTTTATACAAATAATACCTCATTCGAAAGAGCTCGACGAGCTGAGTCGAATGAGACCAAAATCACCGTGATTGAACAAGATTAGAAAAAGTTATGACACAAAAAAACAAAAAACCTAAACCTATGGGACGGCGTCGGCGAGGCGCTTGTGCAAAACCCCGCGCTTCGCGCGGGGTTTTGCGGCACGCGCCTCGCGGGGAGTCTACGGGCGATGGGTCTGGGCTCGTAACATAAACCTATTCTTATCTCCCTTGTTCTGGACGTATTTGGAGCCTCTGTAGCAGTAAAAATCTCCACAGATGCCATAGGTAAGGAGCTAAAAGAAAAGATCAGAACTTTGTCCAATCAAGTCGGATTTTGTTGATTTTGGTGTCATTCGACTCAGCTCGAGGAGCTCTTTCAAATAAGGTATCATTTGCATTTTCGAATTTTTCACCCCAAAAAAGTGCTTGGTCCCCCCTATGGTTTTTCAAACTTCAGGGACCTATATCTCGGTCCAGAAATTTTTCCTAGATCTAATTTTGGTGGCATTCGACTCAGCTCGACGAGCTCTTTCGAATGGTATAACATTTGTAAATTAAAGCCTGCACCCACGTACTAAAGTACAGCCAAACCTGGAAAACCTGCAAAATGTGAGGAAAACCAGCAGGTTTAATTGTGAAGAAGGCACACACAATAATGTGAAACAGGCACAAGTCAACGAGCAACAACATCATCTCTTCTCAACGTCAGTTTGTGTCTGTGAATCTAAAAATAATATTTAATAAGTTATAGGCCAAGAAAGTAACCTGACAAACACAATAACGTCTAAATAATAGTGTAAAGTAGAGAGCTCGGCACGGAACGGGACCCCGTACGGGATTTTACGGGTTCCCGTCCCGAAATACCGGGTTTTAGCGACAAACGGGATTACTGGGATTTACGGGATTAATTCTGCGGGATCCCGTCCCGTACAAAATGTTGAAAAAATCCCGTTACGGGATCCCGGGAACGCGATTTGTCCAACCCTAGTGTAAACAAAAAATTTTTAAAAAACAAAAAAAGAGAAGAGTAAAAATTTAAATTATCACAAACAATATTTTTTATTAAACGCCAAATTGGCATAATGTATTTTTTAAAATTTTCGGGTTTGCTCTGTTTTTAAATTCTTCACTTTGATTCAATTTCCTGTTTTTCTATTTTTTTCAGCTATTTTATTTTTTTCAGGAGATCTTTTTTTGAATGGGCAGGAACGGGGAGTTTTTAAAATTTGCATTTTAAAATTTTTCCAATCTTTTAAGGTGTCAGATCGAAATATTTGGTTACAAAACTACTTGTTAACAACAAACAGGACAAATGAAGATGTTCGCTGAACAAATCGACGTCTAACAATTGTTGTAAAGAATTTGGCAAGGGCTGTATTTAGCAGAGAATATATTGTTGTAGAGAATATCAATTAAAAACTTGTAGAAAGAATGCTTACAATCGATATAAAAGTAAATGAAAATCTATAATTTATTAATCATATCAGCTAAATATCTATAATAATAAATCCTACATATCACAAAATAAATACACAATTCCTCTATTTATTCTTATCAAAATCTAAAAAATTCTTGTTTTAAATCGTGCTCCTCTTTCCAAGGCATTATTTTAATTGTTGTAATGTACAATCTTTGTTGTTTTTGTTGAGGTTGTAGACTTTCTTTTTCTATCAACCCATCACTTTTTGGGCTTCTAAAATAATTTTTGAAAAATTTTTTAATAACTTATCACTGCCCGGGTGTGTAAAAACCTGTAAACCTCTACAGTGTCTCCGGCTTACACTTAACGGGGAAGACTCAGGTTAGATGCCTGGCAGCAGTTGGTGAAGTCAATTTATGTAGTATAGTCCCTATTATAATACAGGTGACACTCGATAGGGGGGCAACCGGGTCTAGCTTTGCTTGTAAATCCCGAGGCAGCATGGCATTGACTTATCCACTACTTCCAAGTATACATATATAGAATCCTTAACATTCCCCCTCCAAATGTAAGGTAAAGCCGTTGTGGATGGCTTTATTATAGGGTACTCCCCGTCCCCCGACGATTTTTTTTTGGCAAAACCCCTACCCGAACCGGCTCTACCCCGGCAAACCCCGACCCCAAAGGCTCAGAGAGCTACCCTACTATAATAACCCAAAGAATCCTCTCCCACCTTTCATTCTTTATTAATAACATCGTGTCTTCACTAATTTCCTTCTTGCTTCCTTTCTCTTTATCATGAAAGATTAGACGTATAGGGCATATAATTAAAGGTTGTCTCATCTCTTGAGGCCAGAAAAACAGCGAACTTCTTTGTACCGGAGCGGCAATTCTTTTAACAAATTCTTTTGCAAAGTCAATGCAATTATTATTAAGTAAATGATAATTATCTTTACGATATTTTTTACTCAATTCTTCTTTTACTTGCATTATTTGTTCCAAGGTTAAGCGTGTTGTTAAGTTTAGTCTGTCTATGAAGCGCCTAAAAAGTATTCTTTTTTTTTAATTTATCGAGCTTGAACTCAGTTTATCTATTGAGTCTCTATATTTTCACAAATATCTTATACATCTTAAATTTATTCCTGAATACAATCGAGTCTTTTACGGTCCCTTTAGGGCTAAAAATCGTAGTTAAAAACGAGGGGTATATTGGAGATGGAGGTATTGCTTAAGCTAGCTCCCTTCGCCCATTGATTAAATTCCGCACATATCAGGGGCTAGCCGACATGAGAAATAGGTCCCGACCCAAAAAAACGTCGGGAACTCCTGACTCTCGGGAATCTGGTCTGTTAGGTTTCAATATAGAGTTGCCGTTTTGAACCGGGCCGACGTTCGAGTCATTTTCGGGCCAAAATTTTATGCCCGATTGGATCTTTCGAACCGACCGAACAGTTCTGACAACCTTATTCCCTTATATTATAAAGTCGAGATCCAACTTTAATTAACTCACATAAACTTAATCCTCCACCGGACCAATCTATTAACATAGCGAACATTAAAAGTTTTCCTTTCATTCATAGGAGCACACGCAAAAACGCCAATTCTCATCCCATAATGAAACTCTTGCCCCTTAACAAGCACCCCAATATGATAAATACGAAATTGTTTTTGAACATCGTATACAGCTAAACGTATTCTAGAGTCATTGGGACTCATTCCTGGTTGTTGCTCCATTCCGTCTACACCCATTTTTAATTTTTAGATTAAAAAGAATTTTTAATCTAAAAATTAATATTAAGTAAATTAATATTGAAATGACTAGAAAAATTAAGTAAATTTAATATAGATCGCCCTTAACTTTTGCGCATTTTTGTACAAAATTAATATTACTGCTATTTTTGTAATAGGAAAAAAATTTTGAGAAGGGACACATTCTTGTTCCACCTTCTTTTTTCTGTTTTAAAATGCAGTCAAATCTCTTTATGGTATACCCCCACTAATGTTCACCTCTAAGTTTAGCGGACAGTTTTTTAAATGTGGTTGGCCACAGATTTGGGCGAGAGGCCCAAGCAATGCCTATTATTAGAGATAGGACTGGGAGAGTCATAAGAGAACCGAGATCTCGATAATCCGAGATTTTTGATCGAGATCTCGTCTCGGTCCAGGCTCTACCTATTGTGTTTAAGTTGTGAGTAATTTCATGGGATATGAGATAGATAGTTTAGGATATGAGAGGAGAGATATAGCAGGGGTGTGCGAGTTTCGCCTTTCATTTTCGGCACACCCTGATATGGGACACGCCCCTTAATAATTTTGGTACCATTCTCTTTAGCTCGATGAGATGAATCGTTTAACACTAAATTTGACAAGATTCGGGAATCTTGAAGCAAGTTATGGCTTTGGCCGCGCGCCTACTTGGGCTGTACCCCCCTGATATATAGAGACAGAAAACTATAGTAAAAATTAAAATATACAACTCATTTTAAGGTACGAATTTTTTCAGCCCCAAGTGTGTACATTAATTATAACGAGGTTCGATTCTGTTTTATAGGTTTTTGAACAAAATTTGACGTTTAAATATTCGCTTATTTTTTGAATTATTTGAAAAACTTGAGTGACGTCCCAAGGGTTTCCGCCGTCTTTTTTGATCTTTGAAAGGGGAGTTCAAAGAAGTTTTAAGAGGAAATGGGGACCTTCGGCCAATTAAAAAATAAAATTCTCTTCAAAAATGAATTTTGGAAAATTGAAAATACCCAAAAAATTACCGAAAAATATTTTAATAATTATTCCCCGCCCCAATTTTTGACCATTTACCTAATAAAAATTTTAAAGAGAGCAAAGTGGAGAAAATTCGCGCGAGTAAAAAAAGGAAGAAATTCGGCCAATTCCCCCTCTCTTTTTTTTTTAAGATTTTTGCTCTCTCCTAAATAAATTTTTAATTTTATTAACTTAACGCGCAACGTCTTGCTGGTAATTAGGGGAAAAATTAATTTTTAAATTTTTGTCTAATTAAATTGATGGGTAGAAAATATGTTAATTAATTAATATTTTTATTTTTCTTTTAAATGCAAAATAAATAAATTAATTTAAAATTTGAGAGGGCGTAAGTAATTGATGTTATTAAAATAATTTAATTTTTGTACCTTGATTTTTTGAAATTTTTAAAAAATATTTTTTGGTGAAGTAGGAAGAGATGTGATATTAAAATGTACATAATCTTTGCGTTCTTATATTAAAAAAATTTTTTTTTAATTAAAAAATTTTTTTTTGAAATTTAGGGATAAAACAATGGGAGTAGAAGGAGATACAATAGGCAACTTTTGGATTATTTTATTTTTGAAATTAAAAAAAAATTTTCTTGGGATAACAACAAAAGAGGAAATGAGTGAGGCTCGTTAGTTTTACAAAATTTAAAACATCTTAACTAAAAATAATTTTTAAAAATAAATTTTTGGTATCATTAAATAGAGCAGAAAATTAGCTACAAAATGATATGAAAAGCAAAAATTTAGGTAGCTGGAAAATAAAGTTATGAATTTTTAAAGTTGGCAAGGTTAACACGTCGTTGCATAATTTCTTCTGATTTTAAATTCATTTTTAAATAAAAATCGGATAAATTAAGAAGGAAAAAATTTTTGTGGACATCAGATAGGAGAGTGAATTCTAAAAAAAAATTTAAAAAAATTTAAAAATTAAAAAAAAATTTTTTTTTCAGTCTTCAAAAAATTCTTTAACTTAATTTTAGTTTAATTTAGCCTTGAACTATTAAAAAAAATTTTTTTTGACTATTAAAAAATATTTTTTTAAAAATAATAAATAAAAATAATCTTTAGTAGGGGGAAATAAAGGAACTTTTTTTTTAATAAAATAAATAAATTAAAAAATTAATTTTTTTATTCAATTTTATAATTAATTTAAGAAGGAAGAAAAAACGCGCAAAAGAGAAAAATTAACTAGTTTAGTAAGCAAATGTTTGGTCAATTTTTTTTATTTTTAGTCTTTTTTTTATTTAAATTTCAAGGGCAATTTATTAAATTTATTATTATATTTTTGACGTCAGTTGTGAATTTGCCGAAAATATTTTTATTAAATTTGGTCAAAAATTTTTTAAAATATCTACCTGTGGAAATTGGACATTTTGCCCCAAAAATAAAATTTTTGGGAAAAATAAAATTTTCTTGTACAAGTAGAAAATCTTGAAAGTTCAAAAAACCTGGGCATTTTAGGATATTTAAATTTTTAAATTTTCCCATAAAAATTATTTTAAAAATACACCTCTGATAGAAATGAATATTTTCGGCTTCCAATTACCCTCTCTCAAATAATAACCCCACCTCTCAAATAATTACCTCCTTTAAGGTCTTACTCCCCAAATATCCATCCTAATCCTCAAATTCACTAATATCCTTTCCAATCACCCAAATCCCACAATATCTCTTTTAATACCCTCAAAGTTGCCATCCTCGATTCCTATTAATCCAATTATGGACTATAGCTTGCCCCTACAATTTTGTTTTCTGTGACATTTTCTCGTCTGGCAGTTCCAAGTTCCGACAGTTCCGATTTCCGGCACCTTCGTCATTTCCGATTCACATTTTTTGACCTTCCTGGGCTCCCAATTAATTACCTCTCCTAACGAGAGGTTTAAACAATAATTACCCAAGGTAATCATTTGAGCACTTAGAGATCGAGCTGGTTTAGACGAAGGCCTGGGGATTTCCCTGTACCCTGAGTCCAGGCCCAGGCATTTTTTGACCTTCCTGGGGTTTTCCTGGACTACAGCCCAGGATCCGGTCCAGGCCAATAAATCAAACTCATGGACCAGAAACAGGCCCAGGCTTTTCAAAAATCTCAATTTCTATTAAGCATATGCGGTATATTAAAATAAAAAAATAATTTTTCTTAATTAAAAAATTTTTTAAAAAACAACTAAAAAATATATATTAAGTAAAAACAACATTAAAAAGTATACAAGACATTAATTTTAATTTTTAATTAATTTTATATTTTTTTATTTTTATTTTCATCAAATATTCCAGTTTTACGATTAACTTCTGGTCCTTTAATAATTTTTAAAAATTAATTAATTAATTTAAAAATATCAAAAACATACGGCAATTAACACAATGAATCCAAAGAACGTTTAAATGACGCAAATTAGCCAGGTGGGCAAAACGGCTAATTATGGGGGCGGAGGAACAGAAGTATTTGTCGTCGTAGCTCAGTTCGCAAGTATTGCTGGTTTTGTTGAAGATGGCGCCGGTACAGCCGTCCTTTTAATTTTAATTTAAAATACTGTAATATACTGTAGGTTACTGTAGGACTCACATCCTTTGGGACAAATTTGTATCTTATAGTGAGGTGTATATTAAATAGAGGGTAGGCTTAGGCTTCCCTCACCCAGTGGGCAAACAAATTTAAAAAACGTATACTAAATATATGTGTATCTTATATTGGGGGTTTCTAACATCGAGGTGTGACAAGTTTTCTGGGAAGCTAGTTTCTTGGGGGGGGGGGGGGTCTTCAGACCCTTGGGGGTCTTTCTTTTTCATTTTTTCTTGGCACTTGTACCCTCTCCAATGGACACTCTGGAGCCTTCTCCAATAGTTCTGGACCCTTTCTTATAGAAGCTCTGGTACTTCTCTTAGAAGTTCTGGTATTCTCTAATAGAAGCCTTGTTACCCTTTCTAATAGAAGCTCTAGTACGCTTTGATACCCTCTCTCCAATAGAATAACGTAACAACTCATGACTGTACCTGATAACAACGTATAGCGCACACTTCAATAGATTCTACATCCAATTTTAATTCAAAAGGCGCTTTGTGGTGGGAGGGTCTATTAGCTAAAGGTTCAGCTTGGAATGTAATGAAACAAGCTGAAAATAATTTTTTTCTAATTTTCCCTTTATTAGACTAACCATTATCCAATTTTATTGTTTCTGGTCCTTTACCAGAATTATTAACTAATAATTTTTCTGTTTTTGTTGATGTAACTGTTTTTGAGGTGTTGAGGAGAGGGGTTGAAGAAGGTGTCGTTGGTGTTGTTGAGGTATTAGTTATGGTATTAGTTATTGTGGTAGAGATTGAAGGAAGTGTTGAGGCTATTGTTTTTGTTGCTGTAAAGAGGGGGTTATATAATCGAGATGGGTGATATAAAGAGAAAACTCCCATTTAGAACTCTCTTACTCATCCCATTCATAACCTCATTTGTCTCGGACATATCTCACATATTCCTTAATTTGTCCCTGACTTAATCAACCCACATATTCATATATCTTTCACTCATCCCACTTATTCCTTTATTCTTTGAATTATCCCTTCATTTTTTGCTTATCCCAAGAGATCCACCTGCCCCCTCATGTATCTCGACTTATACCACTCATCCTTTTCTTTGCCTCTAACTAATTCCACTTAACCCTTCTCGGTATTCCTGCCTTATTCCAACTCTCCCTCCTCACTTGCGAGAGTCTCCTATTAAACCAGAGAGTCCCCCACTAATCCAAGGAATCTAATTTATTAAAAGTTCACTAGAATTGCTTGTAGTCTCAATATTAATGTTAGGGATTGTTGGAGCCGTTCTATTTTCCAACGATTTTGTACTTAAGGAGGAAGCTTTTTGTATTATTGAAGGGATGGTTGTTGTTAGCAATATTTTTGTTAGTATTGTTGAAGGGATAGTAGGGGATGTTTTTGGTAATACTGTAGTGTTTCTAGTTTCGATATCTTTTGATTTTTGTTTGGGTATCTTCTGTCCTCCTCCTCCATTTGTTGTTGTATTATTTAAAGGTGAGAGAATGTCTAAATCTCCTGTTACTCGATTGACTTCTGGACCTGTATAAGAAACGAATTAATCAGTATGTTTACAGTACTCGAATCCCTTCTGTATGGTTATGGGCTCAAAATGTCGAGATTACAGAAAAATTACAAAAGGTCCAGATTACAAAATGCCCAATGTACAAAAGGCCCAATACACAAAATGCCCAAAATACAAAATACCCATTTTTAAAAAGGTCCACATTAAAATGTCCAATTTACAAAATGCCAGTGTTTAGAAAGGCCTAGACATGTCTGAACAAGTCTGGCCCAATGCAGTTACCCTCCCCCCCCCCCTTCTTCCTCCCAATCTCAGTACCCATGGAATATAATGAAGACTTACGGCAATTAACACAATGTATCCACAACGGATTAATATTCTTTAATTGTTCCAAATGTCGAAATCGACTAATTATCGGTTTCGAATTACAAAAATGTTTATCTTCATAACCCAAAACACAGCTCTTATTGTGTGAATGAAATAGAGCCCCAGTACATCCATCCTGATAGCACCTAACGGCACAAATCTCCAAAGATTCCACTTCAATCTCTAATTCAAAAGGGGCAGTAAAATTCTTCGGGCGGTTGGTCAACTCTTCCGCCTGGAAGGTTATAAAGCACCCGTGTTCTAATTTGATGGTGGATGGAACTGGGGGACTTGCTGGTTCTTCTACTTCGTTTATTTTGTTGGGAACTAGAGAGCTGATTGACCTTCCTACTAGAGGGATTTTTTCATTCATTAATACAGTCTTTGCTTGGTGTGCCTTGTTTCTTTTATTTTTGGGAGGTTCTTCTTCACTATTCAAGCCCTTCCTTAATTCTCTCATTTCCTCAGAAACATCTTCAACCATCTCTTTACTTTCTCTTTTTAAGTTTGATTTTGTTCTTGGTGTATCTCCAAGGTTCTTTTTCTCCACATTTTCATCATCTTCCTTTTCTTCCCTTCGATTCTTTCCCATCTCTTCAATTTCTTCCCCTTCCAGCTTCTTTATCTTCGTATTTTCTTCCCTCTTCTCTTCTTTCGTTTCTTCATTCCTCTTTTTGTCTTCTTTCTCTTCCCTTTCTCTGTCTTCCTCTTCTTTCTTCCCTCCATTCCTTTCATCCTTCTTCCTTTTCTCTATCCTTTCTTCTTTCTCCTCTTCCTGTTGTTTCTCATCCCTCTTCTCGTCACCTTTACTCTCCTCTACCTTTTTAATCATCTTCTTCTCTTCATCCTCCTTCCTCTTCTCCTTTCTCTCAACCTCTTCCTTCCTCCCTTCCTCCTCATCAATCTTCTCATCTATAATTCTCTTCTCTGCCGATAGATCCATATTCTTCAATTTATCTTCAATTTGCTCATCACCCTTCCCACTTAACAATTTTTCAATTTTCCTTCCATTTTCTTCATCCAATTTATCATCTTTTATTTCGGCAACTTTTCTCTTCGATTTATCAAGCTCTGTATCTTCTTTTTTGAAGGTAGTCTTCGACTCATTTTCCTCCCTCTTTTCCTTCTCTATTTTTGAATCACTTTCTTTCCTTGTTTTATCTTTTCTTGAAAGTGAAGCCTGTCTCTCATCTTTATCAAGCTTCACTTCAGTCAATTTCTCTTCACTTTTATTTTCTTCCTTTCCTTTCTTCTTTCTTGACGTCTCTTCCTTTGCGTCATCTGCTTCTGATTCCTTTACTTTTTCATCCTTTTCCTTCTTCAACCTCGTCGTTTCTTCCCCTGCCTTCTCATCTTCCTTCTTTAATCTTTTCTCTTCCTTATCCGCCTTTTGTTCATCTTGTCTGTCCTTTCTCAACCAGCTTGAATCTTCTTCAATTTTCTCTTCTCTCTTTTGTTCATCTCTTTCCTTCTTCAGCCCTATTGTATCCTCCTCGATCTTCTCTTCACCAATCTTCTCGTCTCTCTTTTGTTCATCTCTTTCCTTCTTCAAACTTCTCGTCTCTTCCTCTATATTCTCTTCTACTTTTGGCTCATCTCTTTCTTTCTTCAACCTTTTTGTATCTTCCTCAATTTTCTCTTCCCTCTTTTCTTCTTCCTTTCCTTTTGTCATCCTCTTCGACTCTTTTTCTTCATCCACCTTCTCCTTTTCTTCTCTCCTCAACTTTGTATTATCCGCGTCCATTCTCACCGCGTCTTTTTCTTCGTTTATTTTTTTCTCATCCTCCCTCTTCTCTTCCTTCTTTTGCTCATTTTCTTTTCCTTTCTTCAACCTAGTTTCTTCTTCCTTGACTTTTCCATCTCTCTTTTGCTCATCTTTTACTTTAGCTACACTCTTCGATTCTTTTTCTTCTTTATCAACACCCTTTTCATCATCTTCCCTTCTTAACTTGGTATTAGATTCTTCCTTCCTTTCGTCTTTAACTATCTTAGTTTCACTCTTCTTCTCATCTCTTCTCTCTTTTATTTTCACCTCTTCCTTCTTTTCACCTTTTTCCTTCCTCTTTTCAGCTGATTCTTCTTCCTCTTCACATTCCACACTTTCTTCCTTTATATTTTTCTTCTCTTCCGCTTTAATTCTCTTTCTCTTCACATTCTCATCCGCCAACTCTTTTCTGATTTTTGTCTCACTATCCTTAACTTTCCCCGTTTTTTCTTCATTCTCTTCTTTAAATTCATCAATAGCTTTCTTATTAACAGAAGCTAAACTCAATTTTTCATCATCTTCTCTTCCAAATTCTTTTCCAACCTCCAAATTCCTTCTAGCCACAAACTGTTCATTTTCATTTGTCTCATTCTTCTTCAATAAAGCAAGTTCTTCCTTCTTCAATTTATTAGAAGAATTATCTTGGTCTTCTTCTTCAAGACTTTTCTTCCCTTCTAATTTCTTCTCTTTTCTAATCTCTTTTTCTTCCGTCTTTCTATTTCGTCCATCTTTTACAACGCCAAGCTCTTCCTTTTCATTATTCTCTTCCATTCTCTCCTTTATATTTTCCTTTGAGGCATCGTCATCCTTCTTATTCTTTCTAGTTTTTTCTTCCAATGTATTTTTATTCCATTTCTCATCCTCAACTTTCTCTTCCTTCTCCGTTTCTTTTTCTCTTCCCTTCCTTTCCTCGTTATTTTTTATACTTTCTTCCTTCATCTCCTTTCCAACATCCTTATCTTGTCTTATCCTTTCTTCCTTAACATTTTCTCTTTCTTCACTCTTTCCTTCTTCAACTTTTTCTCTGCCAGCATTCTTTTTTTCTTTTCTATCTTCAATTTTAGTTTTCTTATCCGTCGTCTCTTCTTGATTATCAGTAGAGAAGAGTGTCAAATCATCACTTTCCTTTTTCACTTTTTCATTGTCTTTTGTGCCAATCTGTTTCTCTTCCGTCTCTCTCTTCTTCTCTTCTTCAACATTTCCTTTCCCAATCTTCAAGGAAGGCAGTTTCTCTTCCTCTTGATCATCTTCCTTTCTTTTCTTCTTATCACCTTCCTTCCTATCTCTCTTTTCATTACCACTTTCTCTTCCCTCCTCATCTTCCTCTCTCTTCTTATCATCTTCCTTTTTATCTCCTTTCTTTTCCTTCTTTTCCCTTGCATCTTCTCCCTTCTCTTCCTTCAACACTTCCTCAGACAATTCTTCTTTATTCTTCTTCCTTTTATCCTTCTTTATTTCATCTCCATTTACTTCACTTTTACTAATCCTCTCATCAATACTCATTCCTGTTGTTGTCAAAACAAGTTCACTCTCTTCTTTTTCTAGTTTTTCTCCCATTTTAGTCTCCTTCTCATTTAATAAAATATTTTTTAATTCTTTTTCTTCAAGTTTGTCTTTTTCATCTTCAACTTCCTTCCATTTCCTTCCTTCTTCTTTAATTAAATCCAATGTATGGATTTTCAAATTCCGTTTGAAAAGTTCATCTTCTTCCTTTTTAAGCTTTTTAATTGGCGGCTTCTCATCGCTACTTTCCCCTCCCTTCTCTTCCTTTGGTTTTTTCTTCTTTTCATCCTTTTCTTGTACTTCCTCATCTTCCTCCTTTTTCTTCTCTTTTCCTTCCATTCTATCAGTATCTTTCCCTTCATCCTTTTCACCACCCTTCAATTCTTCCCTCGAATTCTTCCTCTTCTCTTCCTTGTCAATCTTCTCCTTTTTAACCTCTTCCTTTTCTTCTTCCCTTCCCCTTTTCTCTTCCTTCTCTTCCTCATTCTTCAACTTTTCTCCTTCACCCAA
>RCFN01008528.1:0-12495 GCA_003693605.1 Meloidogyne floridensis | reverse complement strand
CCGTCTCTTCCCCCTTTACTTTCTCCCTTTTATCTTCCTTCTTTTCCTTCAAAAAGAAAAAGTCTTCCTTCTCCTTTCCTTCCTTTTCATCTTCCACAGTCTTCCTTTCCTTATCTTCAAGTTTACTTCTCTCTTTTCCACTGACTGATTTTGTTTGATTATCCTCTTTCTTAGAAACCTCAATCGCCTAAAAATTATCAATGAATAATTGACCCTTATGTAACTGACCATTTTGTCCTTTGAGGGTGCCGCAATGTGCCAACCCCTTCTAGAATGCATTTCCGCCAATAAATCCAACGAAAATACAGATTTAAATAATTTTTTAGGTTTCTCCTCATCTCTTGCAATATTCTCTTCCTTAGCTACCACCTCTTCCTTTCCTTCATTATTTAATAACTCAACTGTATTTTTCTCTTCATTCTCCGTTTTTTGTAAAACTGTTCTTTTAACAAATTCTTCTTCTTCCTCCTTTGGTTTTTTCTTCTTCCCGTCCTCTTCCTTCATTTCTTCCTTCCTTTCATCCAAATTTTCATCCAAATTTTCTTCCATTTTTTCCTCAGTTTTTGCAATAGTAGCTTCCTCATCTATCCTAATCGTTGTCATCTCTTCATCTGAGGGAGGGATAGGGGGAAGAATTGTGTTTAGTTGCTGCTGTTCAACTGGTTGTTGAACCTTTAAAGGATTTTAAAATTAAAAAGAAATTTCCTTAAATCCCAACATTTGGATCCACAGGAGCAACCGGAGCTACCGGGGGCAATGTTGGAGGAGGCAAGGTACTAAAAGGTTTAGCAGAGGGAGAGAATGCTGAACTAGTTGTTGTTGTAGTAGTTGTAGTCGAAACAAAAGATAAGGGTGTTGTGGTTATGTGAGGGGGAAGTTCGGCATCGTGAGAGACTGTGACGGGTTTTGAAGGGCCTAGAAATAAAATTTTTTTGAAATTTTTAAAAATTCCTTTGAAATCTCACTGCATCGAATACAACTAATAATAGCTCTAGGCTCATTTCTAAAAGAATAATGTCTCTGTCCTCTTCTATTGCAAGTCTCGCTCGGTCCGATTTGTAGATGGCAACGAGATTCAGGCTGGCCCAGTTCGAAAATGGCGGCAGAACAGAAATTTGAATAGCAAACGAAGGCGCATTCATTTAAGCTTTAATTTGGGGGAAGGAGGGTTAATTAGGAGAGTGTCACGTATTCACCTTTGTACAGCTGTCGTCTTAGTTAACTTTAAATTTGGCAGGGTTATAGCCAGCATGTGTTCAGGCACAATTTCGAAGGTTACTAGACAGCCTAGAGAAGGAAAAATTTTTGAAAAATTTTTAAAAATTTTTGACCCTCTAGAGGGCCTAATTTTATATTTTCCTATAAATCTACCATTGTCTATAGATACGAGTGGTGAGGAGAGTTTTGAACTGGGAACTGGAACAGCTTGAGAATAACGCTGTAATAGTAGTATAAGGACCACAAATAATTTGGTGGTCATTTTCTAAAAATTTTTTTAATTTTAAGAGATTGACCCAAATGAGTCAAAATTTCCTTTTAAAAATTTTTTTACAAAATTTTGACCATTATGAGTCAGAAAATTTTTTTTCAAAAATTTCTACAAAATTGGAACAATATTTTTAAAAAATAATACAACTCTAAGAAGCTTGAACAATCCTAAAACAAGGAAAAACAAGCTCTCTTTAAATCAGTTACAAATATCCTTTAAAACAAAAGGAGAAAATAGTAAAAGAGGAGCGGTTAGCTTCTTTGTATAAAGGAACTTTCTCCCTTATCCGCTTCTTCCATTAAAAAAATTTTTTTTGTTCTTTCAACTTTATTAGGATATATTAACCAGTATATTTATTTAAATGCTTGTTTTTATTTTTTATATATGTAATGCCGATGGCTAGTTTTGTGCGCGCAAAAATTTAAAGGATAATAAAGTTGTTTTTTATAGAGGTAATATGTAGGGAAGGTTGATAAAAAAAATTATTTTTTTTTAATATTTATTTTTATGTTTCCCGAGAGGTTATAATAAATAAATATAATAAATTAAATGATAAAATGGTTGGGATAAATAAAAATTATAGTGGAGACCTTGGATTATTTTTTGAAGTAAGAAAATATTACTTAAGGAAGGCATGATTCAGCTGGAAGCATTTAAGGTAGATTAAGGTCCACAAGAGAGAGAGGGAGAGGATAAAAGAGGAAATTCATCGTTACTGTAGTTATACATGAATGGGAAAAAAGGTCCGTGTATCAAGTTTTGGGTCGGACTTTCAAAATTCTCTTCGGCTCGGGTTTCGTGTCAAAAAGATTTCGGGTCTCGGGTCAAAAGAGGTCTCAAAAAAAGGTCATGAAAGGTACAGGTATAGGGGTATCGAGTGACCCGAACCATCTCTTACCTAAACATAGTTATCGAACCCCCTCCTAACAATTCAACTGCAGATGTGTATGTCATATAAATTCATCTCTGTCTGGTCTTCCTTAGGAAAATTTAGAGATAAATAAATTGTGAGGCAATTAACTAAGCTTTACAAGAGACATGGTACATTTATCTTCAATTTAATTAGCAAAAAATATTTTTTTTGAATTTTCTATCAAGAGAAAAATGAAAATAAAAAGGAGAGAAAAATAGAAAGCGCAATCATTTACAAACAAATTTGCCTAATTGTATTTAATATACATATCCATGTAATGATAAAAAAAACTCGTTAATAAATATTAAAGACCAAAATAAGCGGAAGAGAAAAAAGAATAATAATAAAAAAGTCTATAAATATTTAAAAATAAACTTGAGATTTGGTTTAGATTGAGAGGGGATTTTTAATAATCATTTAACTTTAGTTAAAAAAAGTTTAGTTCTGGAGAGGGATCGATCATGGGATTTTCTGACAGTTAATAAATCAATATCTATAAATAAGCTCAGTAAACCGCACTATTAACAGAGGCGGTTTAAAAAGCTCCAGAGCAGAGCTGCTTCGAAATTTCGATTTTTGGCGATATTTTCGATTTTAAAAGATTTTTTTCGTTTGAAACAGCTCTACTACAAAGGGCATTAAATCACTGCCCCTGTAAGCGTTTTAAATTAAATGATTTGGATTCCTTTATAATAATAATAAAGAAAAATATTTTTAAAAATTATTTTTTTTTATTCGAAAAAATATTTTTGTCCATAAAAAAGGTTAAATAACTAGTTATATAATATTTGTAATAAAATAAATTGCACAATGTAAAACTAAAAATCCTCAAATATTTATATATCCATTTCCTATAAAAAGCAAAACCTTTCATCAACAGCGCGCAACTTGCTCTTTTTTAGGTTTTTGATTGATGATAAAGATAATAAAAAATAATAATAAATTAAAAAAAAAAATAAAGTTTTGTGGTCTTACAGATAAGAAATTACAGTCTGACCTCCCCTGATAAACCCAATTCTAACAAAATAAATACCCCATATATTTTTTTTAGTTCAGGGAAAATAACTTTTGTGAATTTGGATCCTTCCGTTTTTACTGTCAATTTTTAAATAAAGTTTTTAATGCTCTATCGAACGACTATAGATTGCCCAAATCAGGAAAGATTTTCCCAAAGAATTCTGTTTTACCCCAATATTAAAATAAATACACCATATACAGTATTTTCTCTAAAATAACCCCCGGGTGTTTCAAATTGGATTTTCTCGATGAGGATATGTGCGACTGGAGGATTCGATATACCATTCGAATCAATACCCTTTAGAAATTCCGATTTTGTATTTTTATTTCTTCTGATTTTTTTTTTTGATTTTTAAAAATTCTGTTATTCTTAAACATCTGATTTCTCCAAATAACTGTGATGTCGTTCTCTTCATTGTCCACTCGAAACCCCAGCAACAATTTTTATATCCCAATAACCATTTTTCTTCCCCCTCAATGAAATTGATACTCGTGTGATGCTGCCCAGAAATATATAATTTTTAAATTTGTTTAAAAATTTTTTGCATGGTTTTATTTGCAGAATTTTTGTTTGTATTTTTCCTCCCCCTTACTTCCTCCTCCCCCGCTTTATTTTAAAAACAGAATTTTTCTTTTTATTTATCAAACCAGAATTTAATTATTTTTTAAATTTCAGATTTTAAAAACTAATAATAATATTTTAATAATTCTGATTTTTAAATTTTATATCATAATTAATTCTGGTTTTTAAAAATCAGAATTAATTCAGATTCTGATTTTTTATGATTGATTTAATTCTGATTTTTAAAATAATAATCAGAATTTTGTTTTTAAAATTAACAAATTTCCGATTTTCAAAATTCTGATTTTTTTAATTCTGATTTCTTTTAAATTCTGATTTGTAGAATTTACTTAAATCAGAATTTAATTTTTCTTCTTTGTATTTTTTCTTTATTTACTTTTAAATTTTTTTAGACCTTTCCAACTTATTAATATTTATTTTTATTTTATCCCCTAAAGCTAAACTTTCCTTTTTTGAAGCTTTATTTACTCACTCATTTTCTTCAAGGACTATTTATTTTATTTTTTTATAACAATAAAAGCACTTTATTTTCCACCGGATGCTTTTTTAATAATAATAATGATAGATATTCCTTCTCATCTTTAATTACTTAATTTATCCTTGAGATATTTTTTACAAAAAAAAAGTTTTGTTTATGACAATAGCAAACCTATTTTTATTAAAAAGCCTCATCGTTCTTTAAAAATTATTTTTATTCTGATATTTTTAATTCTGAAAATTCTGATTTGAAGATTCTGATTTTGAAAATTCTGATTTTTAAAATCTTGTTCTGAAAATTCTGGTTTTTTGACATTCTGGTTCTTTAATTCTGATTTTTATAAAACTCTGATTTTGAAAATTCTGATTTTATTCAATGAAGATTCTGATTTTTCTAAATTCTGATGGAAATTCTGGTTTTTATAGTATTCTGTTTTCTTAAAATTCTGATTTTCTATTTAATTTTATTTTTATAGCAACAACGCCAAACAACAAAAGCCTTTCTGTTTGCACAATACAACCAAAAATGTCTACAATTAACGACAGTCAAATTATTCTACCAAATAATACTCGTAAAGCTTCAGTTGCCGCATATTGTAATACCCATCCTTGTTTAATGCCTTCCTTGACACGTTTACGTATTCAACAAAGTTTTAGGAATGCAAAGTGAGAACTCTTTCTTTATATAGTCAGGCCTCATTATTGGATAACCCCGAGTATTAAATACCCCCAGAATTGGATACACCTCTATTTAAGATATGCTCTGTAAAACAGGTTGGCTATTGGGTGAGAGGGTTGACTAAGCGACAGTTTAATAATTATAAGATAATAAGGTCTGTCTAAAAATTAGTTTAAAAAATATTTAGGCCATTGGATGACGGAGGGGCTGCCTGGGCAATACCCTCTATTTATCATACACTTCATTATAAGATACAATTAATTTCGACTGCCAAGGGGTATCTAATATTTAGGTTTGACAAAAAATAATTTTTTATAGACCCATAATTGGACACAAAATTCTGAAACGAGCTTCTACCCTTCGTAATGAGCTTAAAATTTTTGTTAATAATTTAACCAAAGAAATTACAAATAAATTGGAAGAAAATATTTTTCGACTAGTTGTTAATTGTTTTGCTAACGTGGATTTTCCTTCTAAAGTTTGGAGGAAAAATTAATTTTTTAAATTTTTGTAAATTTAAGGTAGCTTCAAATTCTTTTGCTTTTGGGGAATTTTTTGCCCAATTTTGTATTCTTGGATTTCGTCCAGACTTTTTCTCTACAATTGCTGATGCGATGATAGCAGAATGCGTTAGGCAGGATGGGGGTGCTCAGAAGCGTTGTGAGACATTGTAAATTCTGATTTTTGTTAAATTAAAAATTCTGATTTCTTAAAGTTCTGATTTTTTAATTCTGATTTTTCTTAATTCTGATTCTTTTTAATTCTGATTTTCAAAAATTCTGATTTCTCAAAATTCTGATTTTTAAAATTTTGATTTTTCTTAATTCTGATCTTTATAGATTCTGATTCTTTTTAATTCTGATTTTATAAAATACAAAAATTCTGATCTTCTTTAAATACAAAATTCTGATATTAAATAAAAATTCTGATTTTTTGTAGAATGGCCTGGTCCCTTCTAATGGAGTTTATTTTCTCTAATGTGCGAGATGGTTATTATGCTGAGGTGCGTCAACAAAGGCGTTCTTCTCTCCCTCAGCAGCGATTTTTATTAAAACAGAATAATTTGAATAATACGACAATAGGGAGAGGAAGTCTGTAAAAATTCTTAAAAAAAATTTTTTCTAAAATTTTCAAAATTTTTTTCCTAAAAATAAATTTTATTTTTTAAAATATTCTTTTAATTTTAATTTTCACCACACATCATCTATTTTATTTTTTAATGTTTATTTTACGCCCATTAAAAAATCAGGTGGTTTATTCATTTTATTATTTTTATTAGAGCTTGATTTTCTTTTAATTTTTATTCAAAAAATTTTTTTTATTAAATGTTTCTTAAAAAATGATTGCTCTCAAACTGAGTCCACCACGTATTTTGTTAACATGAATTTGTTTTATTTTTTTCTAAATTTTCTTATGACAATCCAACATTTTTAAATAATTTAATTTAAGCAACGTGTCTCTCCCCCTCCCCCCTCTCTTTCAAGAAACTCTCCCCCTTCCAAAAAAATACCCCCCCCCCCCACATAGGTATATTTTTAATTCCTTCCTTGAGTTATTTTTATTTCCAACAATTTAATTTATAAATTAAAAAAATATTTTTTCCTTCTTAATCATATGAATAAAAAATTTTTTTTGAAAAAAATTTTTTGAACAACTGTTTAAAAGCCAAAATAAAATTTGAATTAATTTTAATAAATATTTTTCTTTTAAAAATTTTTAAAAATAAAAATTCCTTCAAGAACGCCCAAAAATGTTTTTAATTTTATTTATATTAATTTCAATTCCTCTAATTAATTTTGTTAATTTTGGCAATTCAATAATTTTTAATGGAAATTCTGGATATTTTAATAAAATTAAATTTAATTATTTGCGTATAAAAAGACAAGAAAGATTTAAAAGAGCAAACAAAAAATTGACTAAAGATGAATGTAAATTTAATTCTTTTGGGAAACCGTGGATGATGGTAGAGTGTTGTAATCAAGGATATGCGAGGGCTATGAATATGGCCTGTAATTAAGCCTGGGAAATGATTTTTTGAAAAAAATTGATAAAATGATAAAAATGATTATTTTTTGTAAAATTGATCGGTTATGTGATAATAGCAGCAAAAAAATTTAGTCTCTAATTTAGGACACGCGTCCAGGAGCGGATACTCATCGTGGGACGATTTGACTGTACCAGGGATCCTGCCGACGCAAAAATAAGATTACCGATCTCGGGAATCGGGTAGGCAGTATCCTTAGACTGTAACTCGATCATCATGAGACCATGATGGATATGAACCGGCTATTCATGTGTCTTGTGATCCTGGGAAATGATTTGACCTGATGGGGGCAATTAAACGCCCATGTGACGCATAGCCTAATTTTGAGCCAAAAAAAATTTTTTGATTGACTTGTAGGGTTGAATCTGGATAACGTCTCTCTCTCTCTCCTTATTCGCCTGTGAGATATCTTATCCCGAATTTTATCACATAACTGGTTGCTATTTTCAATTTTAACTGAATGCTTTAATTAAAAGTGTATATCTCTTCCCTTTTTACATTTTTAATTTTGTAAATAATTAAATTTTGTAATAAATATAATTAAATTTTAACTGGATTATCCCAAATTAATCATATAAATTCCGAGTGTTTCGGGTGTACTCATCCGGTATAGTACTGTGTGGGAAAATAAATTAGTACTCAAATGTATTTTTTCTCTTCGCGTTGAAAAGGCTTGTTTTTCTTTCTTTCTTTTGGCCATATTCTGCCAATATCACATTTTGCCAACTAGGCTAAATATTTGCATTTTGTCAATAAGCTTGTTGGCAAAACGTGTATTTTTAGCCTTATTGGCAAAATATGACTTTGGCAGAATGTGAGTTCATCATTTTTATTTTCGAAATGTAACCGACTAAAAATATATCGAATAATCAACAATTTAAAACGCTAAATTTAATTTTTTTTTGTTGTAAAAAGTTTAGAAACTTTTGCTTGATAGTCGTACATATCTTTGTTTATTTAGGATTTTGATTGTGTTCAGTTTCTCTTTGAACTCAAAAAAATGTCAGAGGAATATATTGTAGCCGAATTTGATTACCAAGCTCAAGAAGACCAGGTTCTTTTTCATTTTTAGGCTTCTTGAAATGTGTCTTGTTTTCTAGGAACTTTCATTAGTCAAAGGAGAAAGGCTTGTATTGATTGATGATAATAAACTTTGGTGGAAGGTTTTCTTTTGTTTACTTTGTTTTAAATACAAGTTTTCTGTTAAAGGCACGCAATATGCATGGCGATGTTGGATTTGTACCGAGCAATTATGTCAGGAAAGAAGGTTATTTTTTTTGAATTTTTGGTTGGCTTCTACAGGGACTCTTTCCTGTTTTATATCCGGGGGATGAATAAATGGCACGACAGTCTAGCACAGTTCATGTCACGACCAAGTGTCGGAGCAAGTTGATTTTGGGTACTATCCGATGGGTAATAGTTTGGAATTCGCCCCCCTTTTTTTAACCGTTTCCCTGACCATTTTGAGCTTTTTTGTTTGAAACATAATTTTATCATATATCATTCGAAAGCTCTCTACGAGCTCGGTCGAATGATACCATGATTGGCTAGATCTGATCATTCTTACCAAAATTATGAAGCTAAATCCTATTTGGGTAAACTTTTTGTGCCAATGCAAGTGGATAAAATAGGTGGTCACAACTTTGTTCACTTAAGTCAGATCTCGTTGATTTTAATGTCATTCGACTCAGCTCGAAGAGCTCTTTCGAATGATATATAATTTGCCATAAAATGAGAAAAAACTAAGAAAAAATAGAAAGGAAAAAAAGGGGGGGCGAATTCCAAACTATTACCATCCGATGTATTTATTTGACGGATTAATAACGAGCACGCCAGTCTATCACAGAGTTATAACCGTTGATCTAGGGCAGTATCCGATTTTAAAAGCCACATTCAAAATTGATAACTGTGACTTTCCTGGACCAGGTTATAGTATGATAGACTGGGCTGTGTAAATCAGGTGGGACCCAAAGGAACAATTACCTCTAAAATCCAAATCTACATCTTCCGGTTATTTTCTCCTTTGAGCTTTCTATTGAGTTCGACCTATTTATCTTTACTTTTATATTATAATAACTTTAATTTTAGCAAATAACAACAACAATGCTGAAGCCTTTGCTTCGTCTGATCGAGTATTTTTCTTTTCCAATTTCTAAAATTTTTTTAATATTTAGAGAGAAAATGTGTTAACTATGGCAACCGTCTTGTTTAATTACACACCTCAAAGAGAAGACGAACTTCCACTTAAAAAAGGTACAAAGCTTGTAGTTTTGGATAAATCTTCTGACGGCTGGTGGAAAGGAGAAGAAAAATTTGGAAATTTTCGAAAAGGTTGGTTTCCTTCAAATTATGTAAAGGAAGAAGAAATTGGTGGAAATGAGGAAAGGGAAGAGGAGATTGAAGAAAAAAGTGTGAAAAATGGGCAGAGACAGCAGCAAAAACAACAAGTGGGGAGAGGACAACAACAACAAAATGAACATTTGAAACAAATTTCAAAAAAAGTTTTGGAGGTTTGGAATTTTATTTATTTTTTTAGTCCGGACAAGTCTCTTTGAGCATTTTGTGGCTCGGGCTCAGGGCATTTTAAAAGATTGACTCCGTCTCTGGAATCTAGCTTTTCGGATCTGCTTCATGTTGGCTCCGGGCTCCTTGTTGACTTTGGGCGGATATAGGCTCTCATCATTTCCGTACTCTGGGCTCGATTCCTTCTGGTTTCTTAAATTTTCTATTTTTTTGGACTGTTTGTCCACAAAATTTACGCCTAATTTCTCCTCTAGTTGCCTTTTTTGGATAATGATTAATAGTAAAATAAAAATTTGTAAATTTTTAGATTGTTATTTGCCTTTATTCTTTCGAAGCGCAAAGCTCTCAAGAATTGTCTTTTTCGAAGAATGAAAGGCTGGATATCTTGGAACATCCAATTGATGTATTTCTTTAAATTTCAATTTTTTATTTTATAAAAAAATTTTAAAGGATCCTGATTGGTGGTTAGCTAGAAACCAATGTGGTCAAACAGGTTTTCATTTTTCTTCAAGTTTTTGTTTATTTTTTTCTAATTTTACAGGACTCGTTCCTACGGTTTGTTGACTTTATTTGCGATCAACCCAGTAAGTCAAATCCAAATATTGGAAAAGGTCTTTTGTAGATTAAGCGGATTTGTGGGTATTAAGGGGATATTGGGGTATTTGGGCGGATAAAGTTGGATTTATTGGGATTAAAGGAATAAGGAACATAAGACGGAAATTCTCGTGTGCAACAGCCAGATAAGGCAAAAAGGAGCAGGCCAACATATTTTTGATCTTGAGCCCCTTTTATTCGCTCAAATATTTGGATTTGACCTTCTTCTGGGTTGGCCTATTTTTGCAAATTTTTTTGAAAATTTCTTTAAAATTAATTTTGAAGAATTATATTGAAATTGTCGAAAGAAACCCTTTAAGAAGTGCATTTGAAAATTTACATCCAAATAACAACAAAAGTTCAATTTCACCATCTTCATTTGCATCATCTCCCCAGCCTTGCAGCGGTGTCTATATTGGGAATAGTAATAATCAAAATACAAATTTTGATCAGTTGAGTGGACCATATTCTCGACAGCCGTGGTATTTTTTTTGAAAATTTTTTTTTGAAATTTAAAAATTTTTTTTGAAATTTTTAGAAAATTTTTTAAAAATTTAAAAAAATTTTGCCTAATTTTCCACAGGTATTATGGACACATAACAAGAGAACAAGCAGATTTATTATTAAAACAAAGAGGAAGTGAAGGAGATTTTTTAGTATTTTTTTTATTTTTTTTAATTGAAAAAAAAATTTTTTTTTCAAAGGTTAGAGACAGCGAATCAATGCCTGGCGATTTTTCTATATCCTTAAGGGATAGCCAAAGAAACAAACATTTTTGGATTCATTATGATTCTGCTAGTGGACAATTTAATATTGGAAATAAAAAATTTAATTCTATGGAGGCGTTGATTATGTGAGTGGAAGAAGGGTTTTTTTAATTAAATAAATTCAAGTTTGAAAGAAATTACAATTTGTAAAAAAAATAAAGTTTTTTTTTGAGTTACAACTTTGTTTGTAAAACTTGAATTGTGTTTTTTATTTAGTTTTACAAATTGATATTAATTTATTGTATCGTTAATTTATGTTAGTAGTAAAGCTTTGGGGTCTGTTTGCTCGATTGTTCGAAAAATCGAAAGTTTGACCTCCATGCGTTCCTTTCCTTGTCATAATTATTTTTTAAGATCATTCTTAATGTTTAAGATATAATTTTTATTTTTTAATTATTTCAATTTTAAATTTATTTTTATTTTTCAGTTACTACATGAGTCAACCTATCTTTAGTGACAACGATGTTAATTTATTTTTGAGGAAGCCTTTACCAAAATAATTATTTTCTGTTTATACAAATTCTTTGGATATATTGGACATTATATATTTATTTGCTTTTGTTTTGGCTCAGAATCATCAAAGTTTTTTTTTATTTTTTTACTTAAAAGTTCAAAAATTCTGTTTCTCTTTATCTGATATTTTTCCTTTAAATTTTTTGACAAATTTATTTTATCAAAAACCCAAAGCATATGAAAATATTGTATTATTTGGTCATACGACACTTGCAGATATGACATTTGCAGACCCGACATTTGCAGACGACTTTTGCAGATCGACATTTGCAGATACCGACACTTGCAGATATGACACTTGCAGATCAGACATTTGCAGATCCGACTTTTGCAGATATTAATTTTTGAAAAAAATTTAAAAATCCTAAAAAATCAAAGGATATAGTATAGTATACCGGTGAAAAGGTTTTGATATAAGACCCATACCAATTCGTCTCGACGAGCTGAGTCCAACGGCACCACTCTTTTTTCCGCAGATTCTCTTTTTTCCGGAGGTTCAAAATGTTCAACGTAGACCTATGGAGCGTCGGCGAGGCGCTGTGCAAAACCCCGCGCTTCGCGCGGGGTTTTGCGGCACGCGCCTCGCGGGGCGTCTACGGTCGCTGGGTTCTGGGCTCGTAAATGATCCTATTCCTATCATCGATGAGATGAGCATCCCAGGATTCCCCCGCAGCAGCAAACACTCCAAGGTGTATAGGTAAGGTAAAGAAGCGAGCGAAATGGGTCTAATCTGCAAAAGTCGGATCTGCAAATGTCTGATCTGCAAGTGTCATATCTGCAAGTGTCGGGATCTGCAAATGTCGGGTCTGCAAAAGTCGGGTCTGCAACTGTCGGGTCTGCAAATGTCATATCTGCAAGTGTCGTGACACGTATTATTTTGCTTATTATTTTGGCTT
>RCFN01008524.1:0-27240 GCA_003693605.1 Meloidogyne floridensis | reverse complement strand
GTGGAATAGATGAAAAACATGGAAATGGATTTAAAGTTTTGTAAGTTAGAAATTATAAGAAAATTTATTAAAAATTAAATTTTATTTAGAAAAGAAAAAGATGAATGGGAAATTTTAAATGTAATTTTTAAAAATGTAAAGCATATAGCTATTAATTTCCTAAGGCTGAGCAGTAGGCGGCGTGGTGTAATGGCTAACACATCAGTCCGGTCTACTGAAGATGCTGGTTCGCTCCCAGCCGCCGAATAACCTTTTGCTCTAGCTAAAGGAGAGAAATAGCTATAGCCCAGCTGCTTTACTGGTAGCACCGGATGGTTCAGCGAACGCTGAACGAATGACGATCCATCCCATAGGCCCTGGGTTAGAGAAAGGAAATTCCGCCAGAGAAGGCGATGATTTAGTTTACCCCGCAGGTGAGAGAAAAAGCGGGAAGAGGGCAGATAAGAAGACTAGGGACAGTCTTCCCTGGGGATGGAGGTGTAAAGCATATAGCTATTAATTTCCTAAGGCTGAGCAGTAGGCGGCGTGGTGTAATGGCTAACACATCAGTCCGGTCTACTGAAGATGCTGGTTCGCTCCCAGCCGCCGAATAACCTTTTGCTCTAGCTAAAGGAGAGAAATAGCTATAGCCCAGCTGCTTTACTAAAATAAATATACCAAAATACTTTTAAAATTATTAATTTAAAATACCGTATTTTTCCGAATAGAGCCCCATGGGCTGTATTTTTTAACAGTCGTCCAGACTGGGGCTGTATTAGGGAATGGAACTCTAATTGAGAATGGATTTTATTTATTCTACATAAACCTTAATTCCTACTGACTCTGTGGTCAACACGTATCGGAGGGTTTGAAGGATAATTGTAATATACATAAAGGAATTTTGGTTGAGATCTAAAAATAGGAGAATTTAAATAAAGTTTTCAGAGGGATTTTGCCAGTATATCGTGAAATAAGTGGGATATTGGTGTATTTGGAGAAATATCAGGGGTTATCGAGTGATATCTTTTTAATCCATCTTCTTGATTTCCCTGATGATTTCCCTGAAATGCCTCGAGCCCTTTCTGCGGGAATGCCTCGAGCTGAGATATAGAGTCAAAAGGGACAAACAGCATGGCATAACCTACCAATAGCAGGTGATTCTTCAGATTCTGTGGGTGTTTCTGCGGTATCTGCGGACAATTGAAATAGGCTCCAGTTTCGTCTAGTGTGGCTGTATTAGAGATTGGGGCTCTAATTGAGAGCTCTATTTGAAAAATACGATAATTATATTCTTTAAGAAAAAATATAGAAAAATGGCAGAATTATTACAATTAAATTATTTTGCAAATTTGTTTTATAAATTAATTGAATGGATTGTGTCAACTCTAAGTTTGGATATTAAAGGAATATTAAAGGAAAATGAAAAGCCGAAAACAAAAGAAATTAAAAGTCTTAGATCTTCTATGAAACAAAATTCTAATTTAAACAAAGGTAATAGTAATATTATATATTATTTGAATGATCAAATTCTGAATTTCATAAGTTTTTAGTCTTCCGTCCTCCACATTTAATCAAACAAAGGATCTTCCCTACTCTGGACTTAAAATCCGTGATAAAATCCGAATCAACCTAGATTAGAGTTGCGATCTGAGCCAGAAGTTGAGCCATAATATCTAATTATCTTTTAATTTTATTTACTAAAAATATTTTCCTCTCGCGTCTTCGTTTTGTTTTTCGTCTTCAGCATATTAAACACATGGTATGGACTTAAAATCCGTGATAAAACCCAAAATCCCTTCAAATGTTGATAAATTGTATTAAATACCGTATTTCTTGAAATAGTACTCCACCTTGAATTAGTACCCCCCCCCCCTCAAATAATTTGGAGGAGGGTTGAAAAATAGTACTCCCGGGAGTACTATCAAGGAAATACGCTATATATATCTAACCCACTAATAGTCAAATATACTATTTAATAAATTCTTTACACAAGACACAACACCTGCCGAAAAACTTTTATTTATTTGGACGATTGCTGAGGATGTTTTTAAAAAATTAGAATATAAAAGTGGAAAATTTGAATTTAGAGAGGATTTAGAAATGAAAGAAGAGGAAAATGAATTAAAAATATTTCCTTGTTGGAGTTATGAAGATGAGGAATTCTGTTTAGAAACAATTGAAACTATTATAAAATTATTGAAAATTTATGAAAATATTAAAGAATTATATGGATTAGAATATTTTGTTGGAGGTAAGGGGAAGATGTTGATGAAAATTAAGAAGGAACTTAAAGAAGAGATGAATTCAGAACAAATACTTCCTTTAGATTTGGAGATGTATATTATTGAATATTTTGGTGGAGAACACGAACCCTAAAATGTAGTGGATATTCTAAAATTTAACTTTATTCAGAACATATATACTTTTTAAAATTATCGTCTGGTTTTAAGAAAATGATTCAACAATTTATACACAACTGTAAACTAACATTTCTAACTTTTAATTCTCGAAATGTAATCAAATTTTCATCGCTCCTATGAAAGGTGTCCCCAACCGTAAAAACCGAACCCCAAACTGTATGTATTAAAAATATTTTCAAATTTATAAAAAATGCCCGTTGTATTTCTATTTGTTTTTATTTGTATTATTCTTTACTTTATTTATTCATTATTATTTTTTATTAATTTAAATATTTGTAAATACTACATTTGTAAATAAACTATTTTACATTTTTTGTTTCCCAATGATACTGTGACATTTGCGTCGCCAATTTTGCGCTGCAATTAAATATGTATTTTAAAAATATACCTAAGCATAATTACAGTCGGAACTCAATATAATGTAACTCTTGGGGCTTAAAACTGAGATATGTGAACTTAATAAGTCCGGAAAGTAAAAGGGCCAATAAATGAACAATGATTAATCAATTCAATGATCAAGATGTACAATAAATGATTCAAGTTAAAAACAAATATCTGGAAAGTTTATATATTATTTTTAATAATAAGTCTGATTAAAGTGTACACCTTATTTAATGTTGTCGTATCCGTCAATAAACCCGTTTAAAGTTTGTTTCTTTTTATAAACAAATAAAAAATTATTTTTTATTCATTAAAGGTTAAAGGGCAAAGAAAAATTTAAAAAAGACAATCACGAGTGCCACGAGCATTGATTTGTTTATTGAAAATTCATATGGCGGAAATGCTTTAAAAATAAAGGGAAAGGGCAACTTGGCAATTTAAAAAAAGGAGGAGAGGGGGGGGGGAGAAAACACACAAATTAAAACACAAAATAAAAATTAAAGAGAAAAATATATATTTTCATTAAAAAAAATTTTTTATAAAAAAATATTTTAAAAAATTTAAATTAAATTAAAATTATTTAAAAAAATTATTTAATTTTCTACAACCAATTTTAAAATGATTATTCGATTAATTTTAATTCTTTTTGTAATTTCCAAATTTTTTGCGGATTCAAATGTTTGTTTTTAAATTAAAAAAATTAATTAATATAATTAAATTTAGAAAGGATTAATTAATTTAAATAAAGAAGAAAAGACGTTATTTTCACAAATTTCTGATGAACGTAAAATGAGAAACAAAAATGAAAATAAAATTAATTTTAATTTAATTATTCAAAATATTAAAGATTTTACAAATAAAATAAATAAATTTGTAAAAATATATGAAAATAATAAAACAAAAGAAGGAATGTCAAAAAATATTTCTATGGAAGTGAAAGAATTTAAAAATGATAAAATAAATATTAATTCTTTAATTAAAGAAATGGAAAAAAATGAAATAAATATAATTGAGGATATTTTGGAAATAATTGATAAAATTATTTATGACGAGAAAAAAATGGTTGTTATTTAATTTTTAAAATTTTTTATAAATAAATTTTAAAGGTAATGGTTAATTTATACAAAAATATAGTAAAAAGTATTTTAAAAATCAAAATTATTAATGCTTACAATTAGATTTCCATTATTTCCTCTTATGGATCGGGTCTATTCATAATAACGTATAACGTCTATCAGATCTTATTTTAATGATAAGATAAATAAGTTCCGATAGACTTTTTTTGTTGGGAGAAACAGAAACTTTTATGTTCTGGGGACGGGATTTTTGAATTGTTTCGGGTTGAGATTCGGGTCTGGAGAATTCTGAAAAAAGTTTTTAGGAAGGTTCGGGGTTCTATAAAACTGCTGTCTATGATTTACTTAATATATTTTTTTATTAATTTTTTTTAATTAATAATTTACTTAAAAACAGGAAAAATTTTTTAATGAAATAAAGCAAACAAAAATCCAAAAACACAAAGAAATTCTTCAAGAAGTTTATTATTTCCGTTCGGAAATGAACAAGTTTTTTGGCAAAATTAAAATAATTTTATTTAATTTGAAGGAGTTAAATATTATTAAAGAGGAAAATAATTTTAATGAAATAGAAATAAATAAAAAGCATATAGAGGAAGAATTTGTTAATAAAAATAAATTAATTTTAAGTAAATTTAAAGAATTGTAAGTTTAAAAAATAATAATTTTTAGTAAAATTATTTAAAAAATTTTATTTTAAAGAATTAAAGAGCAAAAAGAAATGTTATTGAAATTACAAAATTGTCAAAAAAATTGTGAAATAAAAACAAAGAAAAATTTAAAAAAATATTTGCTAAAAATAATTTTAAATGAAAATAAATATTTAAATAAAAAATTTAAAAATTGTAAAAATAATGATGAGTTAATTTGCAATCAATTGGTAGCTAAAAGCAAAATTGAAAATCTTTCTAAAGATAATGAATGGAAAATATTAAGGGTCTTAATTTTTCTTAAAATAGTTTTCGAAATATTTTCTGGGGAAATAAGCTGATAACCCAAATAATTGTAGGTAAAGCTAAGCTGTCAGTCAACCCTCATTTTTAAAATCTTTTTTGATGCAAAAATTTGTACCCTATGAAAGGTTGTTACTAGAGCCCGGACGGTATCGTACTACCGACAGCATTTTTCGGTTACCATAAATTATCAATATCGCTTAGTCAACTCTTTCACACAATGGTCAACTGAATAATGTTCAGAATAATTTTTTATTTAAGCTAACACCTCCTAAAATTTTTAATTTAAAATAATTAATTATATTTTTTAAGAAAAGATATAAAAAAATGTCAAAATTATTACAATTAAATTATCAGGCAAATTTGTTTTATAAATTAATTGAATGGATTGTGTCAACTTTAAGTTTAGATATTAAAGGAATTCTTTACTCTGAACAGGAAGTAATTAGTTTAAGGACATCTTTTAGTGAAATGGATACGAGTGATGATGAAAATGAAAAGCTGAAAACAAAAGATATAACAACGTTTGGATCTCTTATTAAACAAAAGCTTGATTTAGATAGTGGTATCTTGTTATAAAATTTAAAAAATATCTTCTATTCACGTTTTCGTTTTACTTTTCATTCTTCCATATTACTGATAAAATCCAGAATTTAAATCCAAAATCCTTAATGCTGTAGGTAGACTAGTCTTGGCAGTAAAATATATAGATTTAACCCGAGTATAGATAGTTATTATATTTATTTAACCCAATAATTATTAAAAATATTATAGAGAATGGCCCGTCTAAAATTACAAAAGAAAGTAAAATATTAGCAAAAACACCTGCCGAAAAACTTTTATTTATTTGCACAATTGCCGAGAATGTTTTTAAAAAATTAGAATATAAAAGTGGAAAATTTGAATTAAGAGAGGATTTAGAAATGAAAGAAGAGGAAAATGAATTAAAAATATTTCCTTGTTGGAGTTATGAAGATGAGCAATTTTGTTTAGAAACAATTGAAATTATTAAAAAATTATTAAAAATTTATGAAAATATTAAAGAATTATATGGATTAGAATATTCTGGTGAAAAATACAAAAAAATGTTAATTGAAATTAAAAAAGAAATGGATTTAGAAGAAATACTTCCTTCAGATTTGGAGATGTATATTATTGAAAATATTGGTGAAAAATAAATATGTATATTTATTTTGGATATTTTATAATTACGAGTTATAGATTAGTTGCTTCGATTATTAAAAACTTGTCTGAATTCTTCAGATTGGTTTAGATTCTTTTTAAACAAATTTGAATATAGTACCTCTATCCGAGTCTTATGTAAATTACCTAATTACCTTTCCTAATATTTTATTTTTCATGAATTTAATTTAACCATATAAAACTACTGTATAGCTCGAATTTATACCTTCTCTCAATAATTGCCCACGCTCGATTAATTAAATCCTCAATCAAGACGTTGAAACAATAATTAGTTAGGGTGATTATTCGAGATGATGCAATAATTCAAGTAATCTGCTAGCTTCAGCTTTTAAATACAGATTTTCAATAATTCTGTTTATCTTTAATTTTCCTATAATTTTTATTGGCAGCGGACATATCGGGATATTTCAATGTACGAACAGTTACCTTGCTGATTTCGGGACCTACGGCCACTGGGTCTTGGATAGTATATTGCCTTATTGAATAAAGAAGTTTTTATCCGATATGTCCGTCCCGATATGTCCGCACACCATTTTTATTGTTTAAGATTTTTTTGTTTAAGATTTTCCATATTTAACATAAAAATAGTAAGAAGCTTCTTTCGATTATTTATTTCTGTAATTTTCTATTTGGTCCTTTATGTATAAAATTTTATTCTTTCTACAAAATTAGGTACTACTTAATTAAATTAATTAAAGGAAACGTAAAAATAAATTTTTATTTAAATTGAGATGCCAAATAAAAAAACAAGAAAAAAAAGATTATGTAGATCCAACAAAATTTAGGATTAAATCGTCATAAAAATATTACTAAAACATTCCTTTCTATTTATGTATTTTTATTTACATTAAACTTTAAATATCTCTCTGTACATTTACCTCAAACAGAAAATATAAATTTTATTCCAATTTTGCCACTTTTGCAGAAGAAAATAAATCCTTAATGAATATAAAAAGTTTAATAATCCTTCTTAAAACATTTTAATTCAAAAAATTGTCTTTAAAAGGATAATACAAATTTTGTCTTCTAATGAAATAAAGCAACAATATTTTTAGAAAAATTGATGCAAAAAATATTCTCGATTTAGTTAGGGCTAATTACTAAATTAGGCAATAAAAGAAGGAGCGATTAAAAGCTATTTTAGAGATAATCCAAAGAATATTTTTATTTAAATGTGCTTTGCTTATTTAAATATATTTATTTATTTATTTATTAATAAATATATGTACATATTTAAGTATTTACTTTCAAAACACACAAATTAATTAAATGTTTTAGAAATTAAAAATTCTTATTCGTTAAAAATGAGGTAATAAAATTTGAACCAGATTTTTCTACGCTAAAAATCTTATTACTTAATTCTTTAATCCACAAATTAAGCTCGACTTTTTCTCGGTTTTCGGTTATTTCCTAGCCATGTTTTCTGTTTTGAGCAATTACCTATTTTATTATGGGCATACATCTTACTAACACTAAAAATCACAGTAATATTTATAGCGAACTCGAGCTCGTTCAATTATTAATAGACCATCTTAATTATATTATAATCAACTTCTATATTAATAAATTAAATAGGCAGAGATTAATTAATTATTTTATTGACAGATTTATTATCTATAATTATTAAAAATAGATGTAGATCCTTAATTAAAATTATTCTGAGCAAATATCCCAGATCAACTACTAAACGACCAAAATTATTTTAATTTATCCCAAAAATGCTTAAAAAATATGCTCAATAGGAAACAATCAAATAGCTTATTTTTACTTATTTGTAATAAAAATATTAGAATCTCTAGTTTTAAAAATTGGCTACTTTTTTTGATATTGATAAACAGGTAGAGAAATTAAGTTAAATTATTTAAATCAAGGCATAACTTAATATTCCCTTTATTATAACACAGACACAAAAAATGAGAAATATTAGTTTTTCCTCTAAATTATAAGTACAGAACTGGGTCGAGTCGGGACTATCAAGACACAATTGTCTTGTCACCCCGACTAAACTCCTTCAGATATTTCCATAATTCAATATAAAAATATTTAGCGATCAACTATCAATATTCTCTCCTACACACTTTGCCTCCACTAATTTATCTGAAAGCAGATCGGAAACATTGTTTAACTGGCTAAATTTTCAAAATGATAGTAATTATACACCAATAGCCCCAGCCAGTCCAGAATTATTAATTAAACTTGGTCCTTCTGAAAGAGTGGTAAATGGACTTAGTTTATCCCAAACGGTTGGATCTACAATTATTTCTGATAATAAAGTTGATACAACAACTGAAAATAGTAAAACTAATTCTAATCGAATGACAATAAAAGGAGGTAGACGGATGCGCAAACATCATCGGCAACGGTATTTTTTTAATTTAAAAAGGAATTGTTTACATGGCTAAAAATGGACTGACTATATTACTAGCAATTGCGCAAACATAATTATATATAATAAAAATATTTTTAAATGAAATCTCTAAAAGAAAATAGAGTATCACCGAGTTAAGTCGAATGCGGCTAAAATTAGTCAAGACTTTTAAAAATAAAAAAGCCGATATGGGGGACTAGGCTCGATTATATATTCGAAAGAGCTCAGGGAGCTTAACTGAACGATTTCAAAATCATTCTGAACAGAAGTAGGGCTAACTGAAGCTTTGCTGGACAATATTTTTTGCTGCTCTATTCACGACAATATGGACATAACAATTATTTTAACTCATTTTTTAAATTTTTAGTGTTGATGCAAATACACCATTTACACTGCGAGCAATTTGTCCGTTTAAATTTGTGCTAAATCATAAACCAGATGTGAGATAAAATAAATATTTTGCCTATTTTTAATTAAGAAAAAAATATTATTTAGAGAATTCCATCAACATTAATTGAAGTAGAATGTCTAAGTCATAGCCCTTCACAAATTTTATTAGGCCGTCCACTTCCCTTAATTGAGTGCGAACCAATGAGATGGACAATACGTGTTTTGGAATGTAATAATGATAAAAAACAGGAAGGGAAAGAAATTAATTGTTTACCTGTAGAAGAACATATTCCATTAGCTTGTGTTCCAGTCCTTCAAGCAAATAAAGAATCTAGAGAACCAATAAGAAGTGAAGACGATTTAACTGATATTGTTGCAGTTATTTCTGTTCCAGCTGAACCTTTAAATGAAAAATTTGTACCAGTATAGAATTAAATAATTTTTGGAGAAAATATAAATACCGTATATACTTTAATAACTACCCTGGCTAATTATTATTTCGACCTTCCGCTGGAGGGAGTAATTAATCAAGGGAAGGTTATTAGAGGTTTGAAATTTGAACGTGTTTTAGGGCATTTGTTTGGGGGTAATTATTGTTTCAATCCATCGCTGGATGGGGTAATGGAAGTGGGCTAATTATTTGAGGGAGAGCAATTAATACAGGTTATACGGTATTTTTTTGAATATCTATAATTTTTCTTTATTTCCCAGATTCAACTTTACATTCATGTGATATTTATATTTTATAAATATATTAATTTGAAATTTTATCATAAATTCAAAAGTAAAGATATAAATGAATAAGACGAAAAATTCGGCTGTAATTATACGAATAGAATATTAGCTAAATAATTTTTAGAATTATAATATTTTTAAAAATAATTAATTATTTAATAAATTATTAATTATTTAATACATAAGTATAACTAAATTAAAAATTCAAACTTAAACTTTATTTTTAAAAAATAATTCAAAGATATTTATTTTTCCCTCAAAATTTTTATCTACTTTTCAGTAACAACATTTTCTTGAGTATTTTTTTCTTCTTCAATTATTTTATGTAATAAATTATTGTTAACTTTTGGTGTATTATTTGTATTGTTTGTTAAATTAGTTGTGCAAAAATTCATTTCCATACAAGCCTAAATATTGAATATATTAATAAAATTTGTTTAAATTTTTATTTTTTAAAATTTTGTTTGCAATTTTCTAAATTAATTAATTATTTTAAATTAATTATTTTTATTTTTTATATTTTGAAAAATTTGAGGTTTATCTTGGTGATATTTGAATTCTGGTTGTTTTAAAAGTTGTTGTTTCCGAAAGTTTTTTGACAGTTTCCAAAGGTTTTTATTTATTTTAATAAATTAATTATTTTTAAATTAAATAACCAGATCAGGATTATTCATATAAAATTCCAAATCTTCAAAAAAATCAGCCAGTTCATTATCAACAAAATCCTCACACTAAAAGGTAATAACGAAATTTATTTTAAAAAAATATTTAGACAAACCATTTGTCTAAATATTCCAAATTTTGGACATAAATTTACTCGGATATATTTACGTAATTTTTCTTCAAATTCTGGATTGCTTAAGAAAAACCGCATTTGGATAATTGCTTCTTTGCAAACAAAACAAGTTCCAATATCAAACTAAAAAATTAAAAAAAAAATAAATTAAAATAAATTACCCAATTTTTAGTTAAATTAGCTTCATTATTCAATGCTAAATTAGATTCTTTAGAAAGTCCTTCGCTTCCAAGAAAACCAAAAACAGCAACAAACAAAACTGCAATAATTATTTTATTTTGCATTATTTTTTACTTTTAATTTTGAATTAAATAAATAATTTTTAAATTAAAATAACCTCTTTTTAAAGAATATTTTTAAGGTATAGCAATCCGGATGTATTAATTTCAGTAAAGGTGTGGTTTTATAAATTTAAAAAATTGATAAGAAATTTTTGCTATCTTAACAAAATTTAAGCAAAATAAAAAAATAAATTGTTTGGGATTAGTCAACATTTTTTAGTTTATTTTAAATTTTTTAAAATAATGATAAGAATTTTTCGAATTAAAAAAATATTTTTTAAATGCAAAAATATTTTAAATATTCATTAAATTATATGTAGACTTTCTAGTAAGGCTGTTCTACGTTCCTGAAAAGTCGAGACGTTAAGACTTTTTTGAATTTAAGAATTCTTTTACTTAAAATAAAGTTTCGCCGAGAAGTCGGGAGGCCAAGACTTTTTTGAATTTGAGAATTCTTTACGTAAAATAAAGTTTCGATTGTAATAAGAAGTTATTAAAATTTATATTTAATTAATTAAAATTTATATAATTAAATTGAAAATATTATTTTGTTAATCTAATTTTTATTAGAATTACTAAGTTTTTTCGATTAAAAAAGGAAGAACATGGTAATAGACATGAATTTTGGTATCCGTATCCGGATATTTTTTTGAATTTTGAAAATATTTGGGTTTTGAATTTTTTTGTGTCCTTATTTGTGTTCATTACCAATTCTTTACTAATTATTTAAATTTTAAGAAAAATAAAATAATTTCCTATTGGTAAGTAATTAAAAATAAAGAATAAAATAATAATTCACAACTGCTAATAAAATTAAATAAAAAATTAGAAAGATGTTTATAAATATTATTTAGTAGTAATGCTTTTAATTTTTTTCTCCAATAAATTGTATATTTTTTAAAGTTAAAACAAAATTGCCGAACAGTATATTCACTTTTTGGCTTATCATGGACTTTTTTTTACAAATTTAAAATTTAAACAGGAAGTTGAAAGAATATTTAAATTAATTTAATAATTTATTTTAATTACAGACTCTAATTAATTAAAATAATTGATTTATTTAATTGATCAACGACCGTCGTCTAAAAATTTTTGAATTTCCATTGACTTATAATACTTCTCACATGTTATCGACATTTATTATTTAAAAAAATTATTTCTCTATAATTAATTTTATAAATTTTAATTTTTCAAAATTTAACTTTTATAAAGCTCTTGAGTTTAATTAAAAACAATAATAAATTATTTATTGGTTAACTAAGATTTTTCAAAAATTTGTTCAGCAGTCTATAACTGGACTTCATTCAACACTGTATAAGCTAATTGGTCCGGGGCTTATTTATATTAACAACCAAAAATGTTTTATTTTTTTTATAAAAAAGAATATCGAATATTGTTTTACTTCTTGAGAATTAAAATTTTACGTTGACCAAAATTCTTAAAATTTAGGGACAACTTTCCGAAAAGTTCAACTGACCAGATTTCCGAACACCAATTATATTTTAAATTTTTAGATTCTTAAACATTTTTTAATAATTTGAATAAAATAATTTTGAATTTTTAATGTTTTTTGTTGATAAAATAAAATGCTAATATTTGAATATTAAAATTTTATTTTGAAGAAAATAAACTTAAAAAATTCAAATTATTAAAATAAACAAGAAAAATAATTTTAAATTGAAATTTAATGAGCAAAAATCATAAAAAAATTAAACGTTTTATTGTTTAAAATAAGTAAATTTAGCGACATGTTTAGGGATTTCCTTTATAAGACTTTAATTGATTCCGATCAGTTAGTATATAAATATTAGTACATAAATCCTTCTCATATGCTTATAAATTTCCTTCTTCCCCATTATATTCTGTCATTTACTCTCTATAGTGAAATATTTTAAATTAATAAAGGAAATTTTAAAAAATTCAAATAAAATTTATAATAAATAAATAATAAAAGATAAATTATTTATTCTTCTAATCCATCCAACTTCTATTAATTTGACCCATTCTGGCCGAAATCATAAAAATCATAAGCAGGAAATTAAAATTAAATTAATTAAATAAATTAAATTTAAAAGTATCTAAAATAAAAGTTATTATTATCCAACAACTTTTCCCATTTAATATTAATTTTTTAACTCAAAATTTAAATAGTCCAATTTAATTTTTATTAATTTTTCATTTTTAAATTATGATTTTTTATTTAAAAAACTTTTATTTTACATCATTTATATATTATATTATCAATTATATTATCAATTTCTAAATTCAATATTAGACAGAAATATGGGAAAAGCAATAATAAATGTCAATCAAATAAAAGTCTCGTGGAGAGAAAAAGGGCAATAACAATCATATGCCACACAACCTATAGATTTGTTTTAAATTTTTTTAACTTTTTTAATTTTTGGCCATCCAGAATTAAATCCTCATAACGGAAATAAAAATTTTTCACATGAAATTTCAAAATACTTATATCATAATTAAGTTTTTAAATTTCTTAAATTATTAATTTTATTTCCGCTCACGAGGATTCAATATTAGATGGCCAAACATTAAAAAAATTAAATCTATATATCCTGGGCATATGATTTTTATTGACCTTTTTTCTCTTCACAAGACTTTTAAATTAATTATTGTATATTTAATTGATAATAATATAAATAAATTTTTCTTAAAACTTTATATAGAATTTTATTAAAATTATTTATTTTAAATTTTCTTCAAAAAAATTTTTTAGAAATGACATTTCTCTTTCTTAAAGTAATGTATTTAATTTCAACAAAACAATTATTTTTGTTATTACTTTTTATTCCTCTTTTAAATTCATTTCAAGTTCCTCAAAATTCTCAAAATGGAGGGCCAATTACGGATGATTTTTGCGGTAAATTCCCAGAAGCATCGGAAACAAAATACGTTGATGAGCCGATGTTGGTTTTTAATTTCAGAATTAAAATTTTGAATTTGAGTTTAAAAATAATAAAATAATTAACGGGGGAATAGGTACATTCAATTGGATATCATTTCGAAAATTTACAAATTATTTACATAATTTCTAAATAACGATAAAAACCATTTTAACGGATTCTCAAAATTTGATTTAAACCTAGGGAAATTATTGACACAAAAAATGAATTTAAAGGCTAATAGCTTAATTGATAATTTATTTGGGTTTCAGATTTAAAATATAAAATAAAGAGAGATTTGTTATTGAAAATATTGGTTGGGTTCTGGACAGATTTACTTAAATCATTTAATTCTTTAAATTTAGAATAGTAAAAGGTGAAGTAGATATGCATTATCAACGTTTGATAGCTACAAAAAAATTACGAGATGATTGTTCTATAGATGGATCTGTTAAGGGTAAACATATAATTGATATAGAGGATGGCGGTACACTTAGGAATGTTATTCTCGCAGATCCAGCTAAAGGGGTTTGGTGTGAAGGAAGTTGTAAATTGATACATGTTTAGTAAGTGAAATTAATTTTTGGCACATGGAATTTTAATGTTTTGTTTAATAATGGTTACCTGCGTTTAGGTTATCGAGTATGCAAATGCTGTCTCATAGTTACCAGTTTCTTTAGACTATAAATTTTTTTGGGGTTTTTCTTGGTATGTAAAATTTTCATAATAATCTCTTAGGTTAAATTAACAGTTTAGACATAAAATTATTTTTAAATAATATATCTAAATATAAATTTTTATTTTAGTTGGGAAAAGGTCTGTTACCATGCTGCAGGATTTTCTGGAGATGATAGTTCGCCAAAAGTTCATGAAGTTACCAATAGCACTGCATTACATGCTCCTGATAAGGTTTTTATTTTCTTAAATAAGGAATATTTTAGAAAGCCAAAACGAATTTTATAAAAATTAATTTTTTTTCAAAACAGTTTTTCACTCAATCAAGTAAAGGTAAAACAATTATTAGAAATTTCTGTGGTCACGAATTTGGTAAAGTTTATTGTTCATGCGGATCAGGATGTCAACCACAATATCAGAGGAGTGTTGAAATTTATGATTCAAGATTTAAAGGACCTGGATTGACATTAATTTGTTTGCTTAAATATAAAAAATAATAATTTTAAATAAATAATTAAGCCCTCAACCATAATTACAAGGACTCAATGTCTATGTCTAATGTTTATGTAGATCCTAACCCCAAAATTAAATATATTTGTCAGGTAAACAAATACTAAAATTATATATATTTTGATATAGATTTGTTAGAATAAATAAATAAATTTTGGTTTTTTTCCTTTTCAATCATAAGGGCGGTATTATATAAACAAGGTAGGGGTTATCCTATTCACTGTTTTGGGTAAGTTTTTTAGGGCTAAGAGAGATTTGTTGAGCAAAGTGGTAGATCTTTGATAAGCAGGATTTTTGTCCAAATCACCTTTTAATCCTCTAAATCCGTCCTCCAGTTTAATTGTAGTAAATCAAAATTTCCTTTTTCATAATCATCGATGCCCCTCTTAATCCCCATTAAGGCCCAATATCAAACAATAAATATCCTACTTAATCCCTCTAAATCATCCTTAATCCCTCGATCTGTTGAATTTTTTAAAATTTGATCGAATATTCGAAAATTTATCGTTTAATAGGAAAATGGCTTTTTAATTATTATGGGTTTAATTCAAAGGCCAATCCTTATTCAAAGGCCAAATCCTAGGAACAGATTAAAAGATTCATTGATATGAAAACAAATTTAAAAGATAAATTAAAAAACAAATAAATAAAAGAATTAAATTAATAAAATAAATTAATCCTTGATCATTTTTTACTCAGTCGGATAGTACCTAATTTTTTAATAGTAATTTTAGCCAAATAGAGTAAAATGAATTTATTGGAAATTTTGAAATAAAACTGGATTTTTAACATATTCACTCGATCTTAGACATTTTATATTCAGTATATTAAATATTTAGAATATTTATTTAATTTAATTTATTAAACACTTACTATTTAAATATATCTTTATTTTATAGGAATATACTGGAACAACACAAACTACAGGTGATATGACTCCTACAGCTTCTTTCAAAGCTAATGAAGATGGAAAGGGCCAGTCTTGCAACTATTCGACAAAAGAATATTCTTTGGCATCAGAAACTAATACCAAAGAAAATCAGAAGGAAGGCACTCAAAAAGAAAACCAAAAGAACGATAAAAACGAGTAAAAATGAAACTGAAAAAATCATGCAAAAAGAGAGCTAAACAATTTACCGCAAGCCAAGTCTCCCGTATTTTCACCTTTGGTTCAAAAAAGTTTCACGTTTCAGCTTAATTTTTGTAAAGTAAAACTAATTTTATTTCTAATTTTTTGTAGATCCTGTCCCGTTTACTGGTTTCCGTTTCCTGTAAGCTTTTTGAGGTTTTTTAAGCTTTTTGGGGTTTTTGGAGAGGCTGGACAGAAACTGGCATTTGAACAACCTTTAGTGATTTAAGTGTGATGTCGAGGGATCGAAAGGGGTTGTGGGGATGGGTGGATTTGGAGTATAGAAGGATATCGGTGGATTTACATAGAGTTTTATATTTAAAGAAAAATCTAGGAATTAAGAGTTGTAATGGATTTCGAGGGATTAAGTGATATCAGTGGATAGTAGTGTTATGTTTTGGGATAGTAGTGTTATGTTTTGGATAGTAGTGTTATGTTTTGGATATCATAGCTCTTATTCCTCCAAATTTGCTTCTAATCCTTATATATGTATACCTCCATTTTGAGAATATCCGTTTATAGGTTCTCGGTCCGATAACTGAAGATTTCCAGCGAACCGCCAGCCTTAGTTGGGAAGTATGAGTACGGGACCAAAATTATGAATGGATATACAAAAAATATTTTTCTTTCAAATCTAAATTTTAAATTTATTTTATTATAAAATGTATTTATTTATTATTATTTTTATTTAAATTTTATATTCAATTTTGTAACGATAAATTTATTTTTCTGGAATTTATATTTTTAAGATTTGTAAGGAAGCAGGCCAATACCGCAGAACTATAACTTTGTTCAAAATTGTCGAAGCACGCCCTGTTATGGTTTGATTCAACTAGTTGAGATGCATTGACTCATACAAGGGCGTCCCGGATTTGACAATTTTGAACGGAGTTATAGCTCTGCGGTACCCTGGGCATGCCGTACCTTGGGTTGTACCCGATTTAAAATGTTAAATGAGTATTTTTAAGATGCAATTTTATAAATGAAACTCTTAATTTTAATTAATTATTCGATTCAAATCTAAAAAAACAGGCATATATTTGACTAAAGTCGGTATTTCTATAAGTAAATATAACAGTAAATTTATTTAAATTAATATTGTTAAATAGTTTCTAAGCTTCTATCTGTTTAGATATTCTTAAATTTTTTCCGATTTTATTTTTATTAAATTAAATTAAGTAAAAAATATTTTTTCCCAAATATTTTTACAGAAATTTTTGTTTAAAATTATTTAAAAAATAATTACAAAAATATATATAAATTTATTTTTAATTTAAAATTAAATATTTATTTTTAAAATTAAATCAATTTTGTTTATTTAAAACTCGTTTTACGATTAGTTCAATTTAATAATAATGAAATTTTATTTTTTTAAAAAAGAAAGAACACTCAATAATTAAAACAAAAGTAAAAATATATTAAAGACTATTAAATTATATAAATTTAAAAATTAAATTAAAAATAAATCATTCAAGTTTAAAAAAAAACTTTTAAAATTTTAAATTTATTTATTCTTTTGTTTACCCCTTTTGAATAAAAGGTTTTTATTTTTTAAATAAAAATTAATTAAAAAAATTTTTTTTCTTCTTTCTAAAGATGATCTTTAAAATTATTTTTTATTTTATTTTAATTAAATTTGGAGAGTCTCTAGAATGTAAACGTTATGTTTTAAATGATTATCCAATGGGAAATGCTGTAGATTTGGGAAATAAAATGTTGGCATCGAGAGTTAGAAACGAAACTTGTCAAGAAGATGTAATGTTTAATATATTTTATTAAAAAATTTTTTAATCAAAATATTTAAAGAAAATTTATAAAAAAAATAATTTGATTTTTTTCTTATGGTTAATCCTATCAAATAAATAGGTAGGGTTGTTGGCTGCCCCGTTCCCGAAAGTCGGGGAATTTGAGAGTTGATGATTATTTTTAACCCGAGAAATTGAGCAAGAACTCTGAAACTAATTTACTCGTAAGATGTATTCCTATAGGATTAATAAAAAAAATTTCTATCCAAATATTTTAGGACAGTTATTGTGTTACATATACTCGCTACTACAGACATCTAAACTTTACAATAACCTCGCGTTCATGTGAAGGTTTTTGGAGATTAATAGTTTTAATAAATAATGAAAATAAAGGTGAAAATGATGTTGAAACTAATTGTGAGGTTATTAATTAAATTCTTTTTGATTTTTGTAAAAATATTGTTAGAAACATGATGGAAAATTACATGAAACATCTTCATTTGATTATTCTGTTAATTGCTGCAAATCAGATTTTTGCAATGTAAATTCAAATTTATAGTTGTATTTTTAAATTCTTATTCAGGAGGCATAAGAATTTTGGAAGAAAACCCAATTAAAAAACGTGTATAATTTAATTATTTTTGATTTATGGAAAAAATTATTTTGAAATTAAATAATACCATTTTTCGAGTCTCTGAAAAAATTATTAAAAGAAATTATAATACATATTTTAATTGATAAAATTTTTTTGCTAGAAAGAATTTATAGTTTCATATAGTAAATACTTACAATTATGTATTGTAGAAATATTTTCTATCTAATAACTAGGGCTGTCAATTATATGGAAATCCATATTTTTTTCCTGAATTGCTTAGGGTCTGAAACGCACGAAAAACACACTTTCCGCTTTGTTTGCTTTCAAAAATGTGGACTTTCATTTCCATATTTTCCATATTTTTCCATATTTTGGCATTTCGTCCATATTTTCCATATTTTGTCCATATTTCGTCATTTTTCAAAAAAATCATTTAAATGATCAATTTTAGCGTAAATATTTTTTCATTTTAGACTTAAAAAATTATTATTTTAAATTAAATGGCTCCAACAAAGTCCAGAGCGGTTTTTTTTTTAAACTGTCTTAAACAAAAAGTAAATTGTCTTCCACCAAAAGTATGCTTAACTCGTTGGGGCACGTGGTTATCAGCAGTTTCCTACTATTGTGAACATTTCGAGTCAATAAAATTGGTTTTTTTAATTTAAAATAAACTTAGATAAATTCAATTTTAGGTTTTAAACACTTTTGATGCAAATGATGCTGTATGTATTGAGGAAAGTAAAAAATGTTTCGATAACTCAACATGGCAAGACTTGGCTTACATCCATTCCAATTTTGGAGGTAACATTATTCTTTATATAAAATTATTCATTTATATTATAGAATTACCTCAATCAATTGTAAGACTCGAGAAGCAAGGTATGTCAATACATGAAGCATTGGAAGTTTTTGCTAATGTTCGCAACCAATTGGATTCTGCTATTGGAGATAAATCAGCTAGGATCAGAGAAAAATTTTCCTTTATTCTTTCTAACAACCCCGGAATTGAAATATTTTCACAAATTTGCTTAATTCTATCTGGTCAGAATACTCTATGCGATATTTCTCCAACTCTTTTACCTTACTACAAATTCGCACCTTTAACTTCGACAGACGTGGAGCGTTCGTTTTCTATTTACAAAACCACTCTTGCCGACAATAGAATGTCATTTTCACCACAAAACATAGAAAAATGGCTTATTTGTAATTTTAATTGTGAATAAAGATTGAAAAATTTTATCCATATTTCGTCAATATTTCGGCATTTTTTCCATATTTTCATCCATATTTTGAAAATTTTCATCCATATTTTATGTGCATATTTTCGATTTTCTCGTCCATATAATTGACAGCCCTACTAATAACTACAACCTGTCGCAAGTTCGAGGTCGTGTATTGTAGGTTCAAGTTATATGTGTTTTCTGAGTAATTTAAGACTTCCAACTATATGAAATCCATATTTTACTTAAATAAAACATCTAGTAAAATCCAAAAATATTTTTTTTAATAAATATATGTAAATATTCGAAAAATATTTTAAATAAATGCATTTAAAAAAATATTGGAGAAAAACTTGAAGAATTAAATTAATATATCTCACAAAAAATAATTTTATCTTTGGTAAAAATATTTAATCATTGCAAGATTTTTTGCAAGAAAATTTTTTTCATTTTTATGGCTTAACAGAAGACATTCATGGCTTACAGACATTTAAATGACAGTCATGTGTAGGGTTGTACATATTTCCGATTTGATGTTTAATCATTTTTTCCATCTACAAAATTTTGTCTTAAATGCCTGTCTAATTCAATGGAGCGGAAATTGGAAATTTCGAAATTATTTTTCCATTTTTATTGCTTAACAGAGAGACAACCCTGTCTATTTATAAGGCGGATTTTATCCATTTTCAGACATTGTAAATACATCCAATACAAATTTTTAAGATGCTCCGTTGGGGAAGTTGCTTAAACGATATCTCTAATAGTGAATAAGAGATATAGTTTAAACAGCTGAATTAATAAATGATTTTCTTTGTATTTTCTTTGATGTCTTTTCAATAATCATTGTTTCAGCACTGAATCATTTAAGAAAAAACGCTAGGAAACGAATCGGTATTTGTAGTAGAACTGTGCTTATTTATTATTTTATTTATCAGATAAATAATTTACCTAATTTAAATTTTAGATTAAAATTATTTTTTTAATTTAAATTTAAAGAAATGTCTTTTAAATCCAATTTAATTTTGTTTTTAATTTTTAATTCAATTTTAATTAAAATTTGTGATTCAATGTTTACAGCAAAGTTCAAGAATATGAACGATGATGGATGTAAAGTATATGGCTTTCAATGTGATGGTGAAAGTGTTAAATTTAAAAACGAAAAAATTGAACATTTAAGTAAAAATAAATAATTATATTTTAATTAAATTAATTAGTTTTTTTAGAAAAGAAGCCTTTACTTTTAGGAGAACCAAATAGTAAAGATAAAATTATTTTTTATAAATTATAATTAATTTTAGAATTGAGGGAAGAATATTCGGTAAATGGAATAAAAACTGCTTTTCCTAATGAAGGTAGAAATTGTAAAGCATATGACTATTTAATTCCTAAGGCTATGCAGTAGGCGGCGTGGAGTAATGGATGACACATCAGTCCGGTCTAATGGTTCGCTCCCAGCCGCCGATTAACCTTTTGCACTAGCTAAAGGAGAGAAATGGCTATAGCCCAGCTCTCCTTTACTAAATTAAAGTTTTGTTTAATCTGATTCGGTATCACGACTTTTGCGCCGAGAACATTTGCGCCGCGACTTATGCGCCGCGACTTTTGCGCCGGGCGACTTTTGCGCCGCGACTTCTGCGCCGGGACTTTTGCGCCGGGCGACTTATGCGCCGCGACATTTGCGCCGCCATTATTTTAAAAAAATAAAATAATAACTACAATCGGACCTTACCCCTTGGGTTTAAAAAATTATACAGGAAATGAAGGAAGTTCAGGAAGTACAATGGTGGTACGGTATCTGCTGAATTAGGTCTGGGTCATAAAAGTAGGATGCACTATAGTGTAGGGTAGTCGGATACGGATATCCGAAGATTTCCAACAACCCTAGTATAGTGAGGTCTGGCTGTAGTTATTCATATATTTTTAATAATAGTGGCGGCGCAAAAGTCGCCCGGCGCAATAGTCGCGGCGCAAAAGTCCCCCGGCGCAAAAGTCGCTCGGCGCATAAGTCGCGGCGCAAAAGTCGCGGCGCAAGAGTCGCGGCGCAAATGTTCTCGGCGCAAAAGTCACGTAACCTCTGATTCTAGATACGCGGTCCTCGATTTTGGTTTTTTCATTTAAATATTTATTTTATAAAATAATTGAATAATTGCCCTCTTTCAAATAATTACCCTCTCTTGCGAAAGGTTGAAACATAAATTTCCCAGGATAATTATTTGGGCATACATATACGTATTAATTTTTAATAAAATATTTTAACAAATTAGAACATCAAAATGACTTTGAACAAGCAAGTAGTTCCATTTTTAACCACGCCTCACAACATAAAGAGATGTTTGCGCCTGGCGATCAACCAAGTTTTTACCGTGCCAATTCTTCGTATACAACATTAAAACCAGCACAGGAAGGGTTTATCCCATTCGAGTTGGACAAATCTAAATTTAAAGGAACCATTCGATTACCTAAAAATAAGAAAAATAAAGGTACTTTAAGTTATTTTTAAAAACAATTACCTACCATATACTTATTATAGATAGCAATTGAAGATAGAAAATGTAAAGAAAATATGAAGACAAACTAGTAAAATGCTCTTTTAATTTTTAAACAATGAGCACAAGTTTTTATGAAAAATAGAGTATTCTGAAAATAAAATTTAAATTAGTTTCTTATATTTAATTTTAAATTAGTTCAAATTAATTTTCATATACATTTTTAAATTGTTGATAAAAGAAATGCATTGGCATTGGACAATTATTTGGGAGATTATTTAATGTTTAAAAAAAGTAGCAGCAGAGAATAATTATAGTTAATTTAAATTCTTTAAATTTTTAGTGAAGATTTTAAGACTATAATAATACCTCTTATTGGAGCGGATTAGAAAAATTCAATATTACTAGCACTAATTGATAGGCGATTCAATTCACCTATCACGCAGAGACAAAACTTTGATCCGAATTCTTAGAGTTTGTACGCTAAGAATTGGCTGAAACGGTTCCGATGCAGGACGGTTTCAAACGATTCTCTAAATTTTAATTACCTTCTTAGAATATTTGTGTTTGTATGTTTTTATTCAAATATTTTTCTATACATATTATCAATTATTTTTGTATGAAATTTTTATTACCATGCGGCTTTTGACTAAAAAACTTAAATAATTGTTGATTCTATATTTTTGCAAATTCTTTTCAAATTGATAAATAAAAGGAGTTTCATAGATCAAGAAAGATTTCATTGATCAACTCCCATCCAATCTATTACAATTTCCCGGAGCACAATAGCAAAGTTTTTTGCCATTTAAAAAAAGACTAGAATTAAAAGTTAAAATGCAAATTTTTAAACATATGAATTTTTTAATTAAAAAATTTATTAAATTTTTTAATGAATACATTAATCAATGATAAAGTGCCATTAATGCAATGCCTTAACGGAAATAAAAAATCCATTAGACATATTTTTATAAAATTTATTTATTATTGTCTATTAAAATTAAATAAAAATTTAATTTAAATTTTAGATAAAAATTATTTTTTAAATTTAAATTAAATTAAAAAATGTTTTTTAAATTAAATTTAATTTTGTTTTTAATTTTTAATTCAATTTTAATTAAAATTTGTGATTCTGTTGTTGAACTAAATTACAAGAATATAAACAAAGAAGGGTGTAAACAATTTGGAATTAAATGTGATGGGGAAAATAAATTTATAAAATTTTTTAACGAAAAAATTAAATTTATTGGTTTGGAAATTTTTTAAATAAATTTATTTTTTTTTAAATAATTTTTAGATAGTAAGCGGCCGCCGATTCTTTTAAGGAAACCAAATGGTAAAAGAAAATATTTTTTATTTAATTAAATTTTAATTATTTTTAGTAATGGCATCAAATTTTTGGAGAAATTTTAGAGTAACAGAAATGTCACATGAAGGTTAAATAAATGTTTTTCTAAATAAATGTTTCAAAAAGTATTTGAAAAAATATTAGGAAAAATATTCTGTTAATTATCTAGTAAATAGTTTTGAGAGTTTATTTTTCAAATTGACTTTATTTTTTTATTAATTTTAGAACAAACAAAAAAAATTTTTCTTTAAATTATTTTTTAAAATAACCTTTTAATTGTATGATTAAAACAGATCAACTCCCGGGAAGCCTTAATTTTTTTGTCTGAGGTTAAAAACAATTATATGTATATTAATATAATATTAAAATAATAGTATTATAATTTACACTAAAATTTGTTAGCAATTAATTTTATTATTTTAGAACATTTTAACGACTGGGAACTAGCAAGGAATTCAATTTTATCAAATATCTCAAAACATAAACAAATTTTTACATCTGGTGATAAACCAAAATTTTATCGTGCCAAGACCTCCTATTTAACATTAAAACAAGCAAATGAAGGATTGTCACCAATTGAGATGATTATATCTAAATTTAATGGAACTATTCGATCAACTATAGATGATAAAAACAAAGAAGGTATAGTGGAGGTTGTTTAATATGGCATCCTTCACATATATATGTATCACTTTCCTTCATTTCGAAAGAAATGGTTTCGGGCTGTTACTTTAAGATGAGATTAATAAAATTTGGTTGGTCCGTGGAGGGAGGAGTTTCGTAAACGATACCACAAATATAAATTTTTATAAGATAAAAATTTTTACAGCCCAAGGCTATAACTGTTTTATAACTTAAATATAAATTGTATTTATAGATAAATCAAATATTACAAACAAAAATGATGATAAAAATTGAGGGAACACCAATTAAATGAGAGAAGTTATAGTAAAAGAATTTGATATATTAGAGATTATTTCAAAAATTAAATTTTGACCTAAACCCCGTTAATTAAAAAATTAAACATTGACAGAACATATAATCTATGTAATTGTTATTTAAAAATATATTTCTAATGTTTTATTCTTAGCATATGAATAAAATTTTTTATAAATAAAATAAAAATTTATTCGATTAATTATCCTCCCTCAACAATTACTCCACATGCAACAGAAAGTTGAAGGTAATTTATAAATTTATCGAAAAGCTACGGTAATTTAAAAAATTAAAAATTTTAAAACTGTTGTACTATTTTAAAATTAAAAAAATTTCTATAAAGTATGCTTATCAAAGAAATCCCAATATCCACCGTTTTCATAAGGAGTGCTACTACTATACTCTGTAAATATTAAATTTAAAAAATAATATTTATGAAATTAAGGTAACAACCTTCATATGTGTTTTTTCCATTTAAATTCCTTCCAGAATCATGATCTTAAAATATTTTTTAATTTAAATTTTAAATTAAAAATAGTTTAGTTCTATAATTATTTGTCTAGTAATTCTTAATGTTATGGAAGATACAAATTAAGACCCTATACGCAGATCGTGCCGGCTTGATATTTTTCCTTACTTTTTTTGAGTAGCTCGGAATGGTCATGTTTCTCTACATTTTTGATGTTTGTGATTATGCCGTAAGGAAAAAATGGTGACTTATTTCTTCTTTCTACAAAAGACAGACGGACTCAGACAGACAAAACACGGACGAAGACGGACAGACAAAACACGGACGAAGACGGACAGTTAGCAATTTTTAAAGCATTTCTAAAAAATTAAAAGAAAAATGTCTGTTTTTCCTTATGGCAACCATCACAAACATAAAAAGTTGGGAAAAATACCCAGCAAAAAAAAGTAAGGAAAAAATATCAAGCCGGCACGATGTGCGTATAGAGCCCAAATTAAAAACCTATATATATTCCTATTTAATTTTAAATAATCCAAAATCCGATACCCTCCAAAATCAAGTAAATCTGATTCTGATTCGCTTTCTTAACCTGGTTATACTGGGTTGGGGAGCTGCCTATGTTAAAACCCCCGTTTAGATACTCCCACCCTCCTTCAAACTCCAATCCACCCGTTTATTTGTATATAATTTTTATAACTTACAACCTGGATTGCGATAATTTGTGAACTTGTTGTTAGGCGAAGGTGGAGGTGTTTCTTCTTCCAATGGTGGAATACCTTCCTCTTAAGTAAATATATAGTATAATATCATTTAACTAATTTATTCAATTCTCTCAAATAATTCAAAAATCGGTTTTAATTTCTCAAATTAAATAATTTTTATCAAATAAAAATAAACTTAATGCTTGAAGATATTCTTCTTTATTTAAATCATTATATTCAGGAGGTACTTTAATTTCTTCAACAGACTTTTCCCCTTTATTTTTATCACCTTTTGCCTTTCTGGATTTACTTCGACTTGTTTTTCCATTTCGTTTGCTATTCTCTCCTATATTTGGTGGCGTATTGGGAGGTTCAGCATTTTTAGATTCATCATTATTTTGATTTGTCTCTTTATCGGTTGTTGCTTGTTTATTTGAATCTTTTAAGTTGAGAATATTTTGGTGTGTAAAGATAAACCATGGTTCGGCAATAGAATTCTTATTTTTCAAAAGCGGTATTGAATTTCAAAAATATATGATAATACGATTATCCGATCGGAATTGCGCTTAGTAACTGTGTTTGGTCAAAACATGCAAATGCTTATTTTATATGCGGATATGACTTGAAGTGAGAAGCCCAAAAATGATGTTTTTACGTTGGTCCGAGTATTTTAGGACCCGATTCTTAATGAATATTTTTACATATTTCGGCCTTAGGGCTTCTCACTTCAAAGCATATCCGATATTTGCATATCTTTTTGCATATTTTGGTACATTTTTGGGCTTTTTCGGTGCATATGTATGACATATTTGACGATTTTCCGTATGCCCAACCCTATTAAAATAACTTTTAAATGTATATTATTCATTAAAATTAATGGGAGATATTATTTTTCCATTAATGGGTTGACCCAAAAAGAATGAGCCCTTTATGGATAAAGCAAATAATTTACTATAACAAAAAAACAAAAAACAATCAAGAAACGATGTATTGCCCATTATTATCTATTACTTCTTGCCAATTTTTGGGCAGCTCTAGAATTCTTCTTCGATAAAAAGCTGTAGCTGATTTTGCCTCTAGAAGATCAGTTACTCAATTTTTGATTTGCGTATCATTTAGGGACCGAACTTCACGTAAATGATTTTTCATAGACCGGAATAAGTGATAATCAGATGGCGCAATGTCCGGTGAGTAAGGCGGCTGTGGTAGAATTTGCCATCCGAGTGTTTCATTAATGTGGGCACGAGTTGCATTTGCACGGGTGCGCAGGTGCGTTTTCCTGATGGAAAACAACTTGGCCTTGACGTCGTCCCTGAACGGTGAAACCATCAATGGCAACTTGAACGCGGTCCAGAATTGTACGATAGTGATCTCCATTAAGAGATCTCCTCCTAGGAATTAATTCCCAGTGTACAATTCCAAATCTAGCCCCAAAAAAAGGGCTCATTCTTTTTGGGTCAACCCATTACTTACCCAATTTTTCTTTATTCGCAATATTTTGATTGAGTGTTTCATCAATTTTGTTTTCTCCTCCATTTGTACTAGTGCTAGCATTTGTTTTCTCAGTTGCTTTATTGTCTACATTTGTGGCTATTAAATAAAAAATATTAATAAAATTCTTTTTACAAAAAATTTACTATTTTGTGCCGTTTCTTGATTTATTGTCTCATTATTTAAATTTTCGGGTATTCGGCTTCTAGTTCTCCTTCTTCTTCTGCTTATACTTCTTCCATCCCGTATTAAATTTAATTCTTCAGCCTCATTTTCGATAACATTCTCAACATCTTCCTCTTCACTTAAATCTTTCTCTTCAGCATTATTTTTTTGATATTTTCGAATAAATTTATTTTTAATTTTATTTGCTATATTTGTTTGTTTAATTTCAAAAATATATGTATATTCGGGACTTTCCCCGTTCTAAATAATAATTTTAATTTGTTTTTA
>RCFN01008522.1:0-11077 GCA_003693605.1 Meloidogyne floridensis | reverse complement strand
CAATATTTCTTTAATTTTTCAGTTTGTACACTTTCGGCCTCTACTAATACTCCAAATGATGACAACAATGCAAAAACCGCATATACGATGCAGAGTATGACAAAGTCTCTCGTCAAATCTGCACCGAAAACTGCCAAAGCTCCGGTGCCTCAGAAAGAAGCTGCTCCTCCTGCAGAACCTGCTTCGAAGGAAGAGAAGCCTACTAAGGCACCAACGGATGCAAAAACGATGGTTACAAAAGAAGAGTCATCAAAAGCAACGAGTAAAGTGGAGACCCCAAAGTCTGCGACTTCAAAGACAGAGCCTTCGAAACCAGAGACTTCTAAGGATTCTCCAGCAACACCTGTGTCAACTCCAAAAGAGGAGGAGGAGAAAACGAAGAAGACTCAGGAGAGTAAAGAAACAGCTCAAACGACTGAAAGAAGTACGGAAGCGACCAAAAGTGGCACTGATTTGTCAACCGAAGAACAGAAGGAAACGGAGACTACGGACAAGGACAACTCAAACAAGGATTCTAACAAAGATGCCAGCGACAAAGAAAAAGAAAATTAGATGAATATGTGAATGATGGAAGATATTGTTAGCCATTATATCCCAGTAAAATTTTTGTATGTACATATTTCTTTATTGTAATTTGTGTATATAAATGTATATTTTCCACATTATTGTTTTCTTAGTTTTTGTAAAATTGTTAGTAAGTAAATTACAGTAAAAAGTTTGGTAAAGGCGATCGTGATGAATAGCCTTGTAAAGAATTGTGAATTTCGTTTTTCAAAAATTTTCTTAAATTTCTTTTAAATTCTTCAAAAAATTTTATAAACCTTATTGTTAATGATTGAAATAAGCAAAAGTGAGATGTTAAAAGAATTAAAAGGTGTTGTTAAATATTATGGGGAAGTTGACTGTATCTTAAAAGATACAGTTGTTTTTGGCCATTATGTTTTGACCATTCTATTTACTACAAGAAAGTTCTGATATTTTTAATTTAAAAATAATTTAAAAAGTTTTTCTTTACGGAGTTTATTTTTCAATATCACAGGGATTAAAAAACATATTTTATAATTTACTTTATTACAAATAGTTTCAGTTCATTTTTGGATCACTTCAAATTTTCTGCAGATACCCTTTTTTATTTTGTCTTGACTAGTTAATTTGATTTATTTGAATTTATGTGTTTTTAAAGAGTTTTATATTTAAAAGTAAGATGTTCTTTGCAATATAAGTAAATGTCAAAGAAAATTAAGAGATGTCCAGGACAGGGCTGTAAATGAGGGAAGTGTAGTGGTTATTATTGAAAGATGATAAGGTGATAAGAAGAAAAGAAATTGTAAAGAAGGGAAAAGGTGGCAGCCTAGCGAGGAAATAAATAAATATATAAATTGGTTGTTGGCTATTCTTTAAATAATATTTAAAGTGCCATCATTCTTCTTTAAAGGAAAAGAAGAAATTATTAAAATAATAAATGTCCTTGGATGCTCATTTTTATTTAAAATTAATTTTTATATTATCCAGAATAAGTTTGCAAACAATATTTATTTTTGTTTAAATTTTAGTTAAAAATTACTTAATTTAAAAATTTTTGTAATTTTATTAGAAAATAAAATTGTAAAGAAAATGAAGATATAATTAAATTAAACTTATTTTTAAATTGAATACCTATTTTAAAATTAAATCCGAATTGACAATCTTTAAATAATTTTTACATTATCTATTTATTTAAACATTAAATTTTTTTTGATTATTATCTAATTTATAATAGTTTTACTTTATAAAACAAAAGATATGAAAGATGCTGTTTAAGCAACAATTACAGCTGACTTTGCAAATATATTCTTATTTTAATTACTTTTTTGTTTGTTTATTTTTTGTTGTTGTTGTTTTTCTATGTTTATATTTTACAATTAAATTAGCTATCAGGATTTTTATTAAGTATATTTTGTTACCTTATAAATATTTTAAAGAAAAATTATTTTTATTTTTTTGTTTAATTTAATTTAAAAAATAATATTTTTCTCTAGATAATATAAAAATATTTTTTAAAAATGTATCACAATCCTCGTCTATTAAGTGTTGTTTTTTTCCATGCTATTTTTTCTGCTTTTGGAGATATTCAAGCTAGTGTAATTAATTATATGGCAGTTCCTTTAAGAACATTTTTTGAACGTTCATTGCAGCAACGTTTTGGAATTGGGCCTAATAGTGAAATGTATTTGCATATTATTTTTTGAATTAGAAAATATTTTTTTCTAAAGATTTGAATTTATTTATTCAATAATTGCTTCAAGTTTCTTTGGAGGTGTTTTTATTGCCGGGGCAATAATGGCAATTTGTATGGAAAGATTGGGAAGAAAAGGAACATCTGTTTATCTTCGGTAGTTTATTTAAAAATATTAATTAAAAAAATATTTTTTTAAAGTTCTATTCTTGGAATTCTTTCCTCTTTAGCTATGTTATCTGCTAAATGGCTAGATAAACCCGAACTTTTTTTAATCGGTCATTTTCTTGCTGGAATGGTCCAAACATTAAAAAATGTTCTTTTTATTTACATGGCTGAATGTGCACCAACAGAATGTAGGGGATGGGCAGTTACAATTATTGGGTCTGGTGGGGGATTAATTTTATTGGTAAAGAGTGATTAAAAATATTGTTAATATTTAAATAATTACTAGCTACTTTCACCTCTTTGTATGCCTGATATTTGGGGAAATGAAAGAGATTGGTGGTTAATACCGGCAATTTGTTTATTATTTGCAATGTGCCATATATTTTTAGCTGGAATTTATTTTCCTGAATCACCAAAACATTTATTTATTGGGGGAGAAAATAAATTAGAAGCAAAAATTTCTATTTATTTTTATCATGGAAAAAATGCTGATATTGGTAAATAAAAAATAATTATTTTTTAATTAATTAATTATTCAGCACAAATTTTTAATGAATTTAATTCTGAACAATTAGTTGTGCATAGAAAAAACGTTTCTTTAAGTGATTTCTGGATTAGTCGACGTTTAAGGTAGAAAATGAAATAATATTTAAAATTAAAAATAATTTAAATAGATGGGCTACAGCAATAACATTATTAGTTGCTTTTGTTCCTGCTTTTTCTTTTGCTAATCTTAAAGGGCAATATTTGGAATCTATGTTAATAAATTTTGGATTAAATCAGTCAGCAGCAATGGCCTCTACAATTGTAAAAAAATTTTCTATTTAGATAAATATTTAATGGATTATCATAAAATCAAAACTAATGAACGGTTAAAGAAAATTCTAAGCTAAGTAAATATTTTGCAAAAATACTTTTCTTCCCTCGAAATTACTTCCATAATACTAAAATTGCTTCCAAAATAACCCTATTAAAATATAAATTTTCCTATTAAATTATGTGCATATTATTTAAGGTAATCACCGCTCTAGGCACTCCATTTAGTGTTCTAGCCCCAATTCTTGTTGAATCTAAAGGCCGTCGTCCTTTATTCCTTACAATTGCTTTACTCTCTTCTATTGAATTAGCATTTATTGCCTTTGCCCAATTTATTTTTGATAATTTTGGATGTGGTTGGATAGTTGCCGGGATTGCTTTAATTGGCTGTTCCTTTGGTCAAGCTAGTGTTAATCTTGGAATTTATAACATAAATCCAATGTTAATCAGTGAAATATTTCCATATCAATCGAGGGCAAAAGCTACACAGGTTTTTGAAATTTAAAATATTTTTATTATGCCTGAGTTTTTAGTTTAGGTAGGCTGTGATATACCTTGTAAATATGTGTATTTGGGTCTATTAATTGTCAAATGTCAAGCAAAATTATTCCAATTATATATTAAAATTATTTCTTTTTTAAATAAATTTATTTTTAATAAATTTAACTTCCTCTCATTTTATGTTCTTTCAATAAATTTCACATTATTCTGATTTTAAAAACAAAAAATAATTATTTTTTAAATAAATATTTAAATAAATTTTTAATTTTTTAGTTGACACAATTTCCGGCAATGTTAATAATTCTTTGCTTAGTTCTCACCTATCCTTCAGCAACAAAAAATTTTGGATCATTATTTTTATTACCTTTATTGGCCTTTAGTTTATTAATTATTTTTTTATTATTTTTATGGCTACCAGAAACTAAAAGCAAACCAATAGATGAAATATTTAGAAATTTAGCAGATTCGAGAACTCCGTCTTTAACTGATTATGGAAGTATTGAATGTGGAGAAGTGAATGGAGAAAAAAATAATTGGAAAAAGAATGAAAGAGAAAATTGTTTATTCTCCTAAATTTTAGAATTTTAATTTTAAAAATTGTTTTAATGATCTCATTTTGTATATAAAATTGTTTTTTTTAATTTAGTTTTTATTTTATTTTTTTTAAATAAAATTTTATTAAACTTTTTTGTACTTAACTTCACGTTGAGATGTATGTAAACTTAAACTAAAAAAAATTATTGTTTCAGTTTCTAAAAAATTTATTTAATCCTAATTTTTATTAAAATAATATTTGCAAGAAAAATATTTTTTAATTCCTTTTTTTAAGTGTTCACGTTATAGCACCATTTGCTTTTTTAATTTCTCGAGATAAAAACGTGATTAAAAGGGCGTAATATAAATTTAATAATTTTATCAAAAAATAACCTTGTACATTAGTAAATATATATATATATATTTTTTTTATTTCCATATAAAAATTAAATAAAAATATTATTTTGTTATCATTATTAATCCAAATACAGTCACGTGATGTCTAAAATAAAATATAAAAAGCTGACATGAATTAACACGTGAATTAAATAAATTCATGTCAAAGTCCACTCATACAATCACGCACTTTAATTTTCAATCACAAAATTCCAGACCAAAATCATAAGTATTTAATTGATAGTAGGTGATAAATGATAAATATTATTTTTGTTAATTAAATATTTAGCTAAAAAACTTGAGTTCGAATGGAGTTTAATTCTAATAATATTTTTTGAACATAATTTAGATTTATTCATCATTTATTATTCTAAATAAAAATTAACAATAATTTGAATATAATTTTACAGTTTTAAAAAATTTCAAAAAATGGAATTGTTAACAGACAACGATAAAATTGAAAACCAATACAAAATTGACTTAAATAATCACCAAAATTTTCAAAATAACAATGAAAACTCTGATAATTCAATTGATGATCAGATAAATATTGAAGTTGACCAAATTTGTGTTAAGACAATAAAAATTGAGGAAATTAACAATAATAATAAGCATTTACTCCTTGATGGTTATAGTTTAGCTGTAGAGGATTTGGTTAATACTTCGGATATAAATTGTCAAATAAAGGTTTTTAATTTTCATAAATAAATATTTTTAATTTAATTTTGCCAAATAAATATTTGTTTAGGGTTAATAAATTATTTCAATATTTAGTTGAAGGATGATGCCAGACAACGGATTTTGGATGCAAGAAAATTCCTTGAGAAGGTCGCAGCTGAACACAAAAGTTTTTTTATTTGTCAATATTCAAATAATTTATTTTATTAATTATTTATTTTCTTATTTAAATTTTAGTAATATATGGAATAACAACTGGTTTTGGGACTTTTGCTAACGTAGAAATACCTTCAGATGATCTAAGGCATTTATTATTCTTTTTGATTATGCACACATTAAGTCTGAATTTATTATCCATAAATTCATAATGTGTTTACATTATGAATTTTTTAGAACGATTAAAAAGAACACCATAATTTAAATTAAAAAATTAAATCAACAGTTAAATTTTTAAGAAGAAAATAGGATATTAATGTTAGAGAGCACAGAGTATGTTACATTACTCATGTCAATACAGTTGACATTTAGTTATGTGACAGTAGAGTCCATTTGAGTCTTGAACTCTAGAAAACCTGTTAAGTCTGATTCATTTAATTAATATTTTAAAAAAAACTGAATGCAGATTGTAGTCAGGAATTTCGTGTGCATAACCAATTATTTTCACATATTTTTGTAATAATAAAAAAATAATTAAGGCAACTCCAGTTAAATCTAATTCGTTCACATGCTACTGGTTATGGAAAGCCTTTGGAACCTGCAAAAGCAAGAATGTTGTTAGCACTCAGAATTAACGTTTTAGCTAAAGGCCATAGCGGGATTTCACTTGAAAATTTAGACAAATTGATTGATGCTTTTAATGGTAAATAATCATTTTCCGAAAATTTTCTCCCTCCTTAATTCCAGCATATTGTGTCTCTTATGTTCCAGAACAGGGAACTGTTGGTTGCAGTGGAGATCTTTGCCCACTCGCACATTTAGCTCTAGGACTTCTTGGTGAAGGCCAAATGTGGTCACCCTCAACGGGTTGGGCCCCTGCCTCTGATGTTCTTAAACATAATGGTCTTCGACCTATTGAATTGAGCTACAAGGAAGGGTTAGCTTTAATAAATGGCACACAACTAGTCTCATCAATCGGATCACTTGGTCTAATACAAAACAAATTTGATAATTAAATTATAAATTTAAGCTGTTGTTCGTGCTGAGAATTTAGCTAAACAAGCGGATGTAATCGCTGCATTAACTTTAGATGTACTTAAAGGGACAACTAGAGCTTTTGATGCTAGTTAGTCAAAAATATATATTTTTGATAAATATTTTTATAGAAGTCCATAAAGTTAGGCCTCACAAAGGCCAAAACCTTGTTGCAGGAAGATTGAGAGCTTTACTTCATTCTGACTTAAATAGATCGGAAATTGCTGGTATTTAATTAAATGCAAAATTAGAAAAATATAATTTTTTAAAAGAATCTCATCGGCATTGTGGTAAAGTTCAGGATGCATACACTCTTAGATGTGTTCCACAAGTTCATGGAGTTACCCATGATACAATTGAATTTGTTAAAGAATTATTAAATATAGAAATTAATTCGGCAACTGATAATCCTTTAATCTTTTCTGATGTTGAGGAAATTATTTCTGGAGGTTAGATTTTTATAGGAATTTTGTGAAAAAAATTTTAAGGAAATTTTCATGGCGAATATCCGGCAAAGGCAATTAAGAATAAATATAATTAGAAAAATATTGTTATTTTTTAAAAGGCTCTCGATTACTTAGCAATTGCTGTTCATGAATTGGCACAAATGAGTGAAAGAAGATTAGAGAGACTTGTTAATTATAATTAAAAGAATAATATGTACAACCTTTTATTTTACAAAAAGGTTAATCACGAACTTAGCGGCCTTCCAACATTTCTCACACAAAATGGAGGTCTTAATTCTGGGTTTATGACAGTCCAACTCTGTGCGGCATCATTAGTTTCTGAAAATAAAGTTCTTTGCCATCCATCTTCTGCTGATTCTATTCCAACTAGTTGTAATCAAGAAGATCATGTATCCATGGGAGGTTTCTCGGCTAGAAAAGCATTAAAAGTTGTTGAACATACAGAGGCGGGTATGTAAAAATTATTTTATTTTTACAAGTATTTCAATTTGTTATTTAAAGTTTTGGCCATGGAACTATTGGCTGCTTGCCAGGCTTGCAAAATATTTTTAATAAAAAATATATGTATTTTTATTTTCAGGGCATAGAATTTCTAAAACCTTTAAAGAGTACAGAAACTCTTCAAAAAGTTTATGAGTTGGTTCGGAGTGTTGCACCGTATGCTTTTTAATATCTATTTAAATGGAATTATTTAATTAGTTGACTTTCAGTATTACATTAATGAATTTAACTCAGTATTATTTCCCAATTCTTTAATATTTTTACAGACCATTAAATGACGATCGGTATATGCAACCAGAAATTCAATCAGTTATTTCCTTAGTTCGTTCAAATAAAATATGGACAGTTGTAGAACCGCATTTGGAAAGAATGAGTAAATTAGAATCTTGTAGACCTGATTTATTGCGACAGGAAGCTGGAAGTCCAACTGCTGCTGTTCTGGGTTTCCCTGATTTTTCACGAGTTTTATAATAAAAATACATTTAAAAAGGGCCTTTTTTTATTTTTGAATCTATATTAAATATCGTTTATAATTGTAAAAATTTTAAAATAAATACCTAAAATACTTCTTAATACAGGAATTAATTGTTAATTATGTAGTGTTCTGTTGTGAACAAGTAAAATTATGTCTAAAAAATAATATAATTTTGCTTGATAAATTCTGCACTGTATTTTTACGATTACTAAATAAACTTTTCATTAATTCACAGCCTTCTAATCGGATTAAATAAAAATCGCACAAATCAATATAAATATATAACAATACAAAATAAAAAATATTATTTTAATGGAATCCTCTACATATTTGGATATTTTTTACCTCGTATTTATTCCAAACTGACCTCCAAAATAATTAATAAAAATTACATTTAATGTAGGACTAATATGTCTAATATGCTTTAATATTTTCCAATAAAAAATAATTTTTTTATTTTATAATTTATCCAAAAATATCTTTAAAACTAAAATAATTAAATAGTAGCCGTGTGTTAATCAGAAAAAAACATTCTCGATAAATAAAATATTTATAAAATTCTTTTCTTGTTGAAAGAGTGCTCGCGCGCACGTAATTTCTCTTTACTTTCCATTCGTCGCGGTTTTTCGTCTTTCCCTCAAGTAAATGGTTCCCATTGTATATAATTTCATAGGCCACCTTTCCATCAACCAATTTTCTACTTTCTATTTGTGCAGCAATCTTTTCGCTTTAAAATCCCGTCTCGGTTAATCTTTTTTATTCGACCACCTTTTCAATTTTTAGTGCAAATTATTCCGCAGTGTTAAAAAACTTACTTTAAAACCTTCCTCTCAATTAAATATATAATTGCCAGATTTCCCTTAAATGGAAAATATTCCCTTATTTTATTAATTGATTGAAGAATAACTCGAAATAGAGTCATCCTTAATAACTTCAAAAATTATTAATTTAACAAAAATATTCTTTTTACATAAAATAAAAATTACTAAATGGAAAGACAAACAAAAGAAATTATTTCCTGTCTCTTTGAAACGGTCGGCTGACTGGCGCCAGTCGTACCTTCTCCTAAATAGACAAAATTAAACACACGTTGCTTTTTTGCTTATCTTTGATGGCGCTATTTTAAACAAAACTTTTATTGTCCAAAATTTTTAAAATATATCTTTCTTTGTTTTAGGCATTATTTACATTTTTTTATCTTATTTCGACTAATAAAATTGTAAAATGAACCAAAAATTTTCTATTTTTTACCCATTCCTTTCCATTAAATATTAAAACAAAAAATTCAAAAAATTTAATTTCTATCATTATTTGTTTCATTTTTTCTTAATTAAATTTTTGTAAAATTTTATTGCTCTTATTTTATTAATTAATTTTCCTCAATTAATCATTCTTAAGTTAAAAAATATTGACCTTTATTTAAAAAACGAGTCATTAATTAATTTTTTTAGTAAAAATAATTTCCTTATAAATGCATGTTATTGCCCAGTCAGCGGCCGAACAGAGTAAGGAATAATAAAGAAAACATCAAAAAATATAAAACAACAGAGAAACTTGAAATGGGTAAAAAAGGAAGCGAGTAAATATAATATTTTAAAACAGGGCTTCAATCGAGAAAATGTTATGTTGAAGTACAAAAAGTTTAATTTTTAAGTACATAGCGGAAAAATTTTTCCGCTATATTTTCACTTTCGTTTTTCACTTTCGTAAGTACGAAAGTCGATCTGTAAGCACTGTACTTCCAAAATAAGTACGAATCCGAGTCCTGTTTTAAAATAATTGAAAGGATTAATAAGCTTATATTTAGGTAACACGCAAACTTTTAATTTATAAATTTCTGTAATTTTTAATTAAGGAAAGGCAACAGATTATGACGAAATTCTCAAAGAACAACAACACCTCTCAAATACATCTGCAGGTCCTTCTTCTCCGCCTCGCAATGAAGGATTTGTTGCTCGTAGTTGGTCAAGAATATCAGGACGCCGTAAACGACAAAAACGAAAGTCGGCGGCCGAAGGAAGGCAACAACACAATGAAATGATACAAGACAGTAATAGAAGGGGCAGAGGAGTATCTCAAAATGCCCAACTTGAATGGCCTTCAAATAACGACAGAAATTTGGTTGGATTAACACATCTCGAAAAAGAGGAAGCGAGAACAAAAAAGTAAATAAAAACTCTTGTAAATTTATTACCGGGCTATTTAATCTGCAAAAGATTTTAAAAGAATACTGTATAATTTAAAAAAAAACCGTTTAAAAAAAAATTTTTTTTAATTATGTCTAAGTGCTTTAAAAAATGAGATTTCATCCCAGACATTTGACAATAGAGTACTAGCTAAAATTAACATTTCCAATTGTCTTTAACTGAATAATAAATTTAATAATAAGTTGGTTTGGCTTTACCTCTTTCTTATTTTTGTTTATTTTAGCAGAATTTTTGTACATAATTTTCCTGAGATTTTTTTTGTTTTCTAGGCATTTTCTTAGCCGAAGTATGGACAGGCTACGGCGTTCAATTCGTCGTTCATTCCGAAGAGGTGGTGGACAAGCTGGCCAAGCCCTAACAAGTTCAGCAACAGAAGGGCACCCATCCTCTTCAACAAATCCACAACCAAGTGGGAATGGAACTAGCGGAGTTGGTGGAACGTCAAATAAAAGTTATTGTCATTCAGATGAAGTTGCAGTACGTTCTGCAGCTTGTTCTTTTCCAGTCAAGGTTATTTGAAATTTTTAAAAATTATTTTTAAATTATTTAAAAACAGTATTTGGGCTCTTGTGAAGTGTTTGAATCACGCGGCATGCTTGTGTGTGAGAGCGCTTTGCAGCATCTTAGAGTTTGTTTTTTAAAATTTTTTTTAAAAAAGATAACGGATATAATTATGTGTTAGGCTGTGCTTGGATATAATTTTAAGGGTTTTGGAAAAATATTCTTTCTGGGATCAAATGTCATTTCAAAACTTAATTTTTAAACTTTAAAACAATTTTGCTTTATAAATTTAATTAATTTTCACTTTTATAGAACCGTAAAAGGCCGGTCAAAGCTCTACTTTATGTGTCTGGAGATGGAATTAGAGTAGTTGACCAAACAAACAATAGAGGGTTAATTGTTGATCAAACTATAGAAAAAGTTTCGG